>JAWPHD010013027.1:0-71467 GCA_037043455.1 Cyrtodaria siliqua
AGGTGTGGTAGTTAGGCGTAGTTTAGTTACGGATGACCAGTTGGTAGGTAAACAGTCACCGTGTATGTTGCTAAATAAGTCGGTAGAGCACGTGCCAATAGCGAGAATAGATGTAGATACACCTTTCTTTAAAGGGACTACAGAGGCACTATGTATGGATGACCCGATGTATGATTTAACGATAGGGAACATAGATGGTTCAGCACTTCCGGTAGTGTCCGATTTTAGAAGTAGCATAAGTAATGCCGTAGAGACTAGAGCGCAGGTTCAGAAGCAAGCTCAGGCTTATAGAAAATTAAAGGTTCCTGCAGCCGTAGGTGACATATCTAAAGCGGAGTTTATAGAAGCACAAACTCAAGACGAGTCATTAGGTCCTTGTAAGGTGAAGGCCAAGGATGGTGTAGTGAAGAAGTGTAAAGGGTCCGGTAGTTGTAAGTTTGTACATAAGAATAGGTTATTGTACAGAGAATTTGAAGATAGTGGTAGTAGACAGTTTCACCAATTAGTGGTTCCTACCCAGTATAGAACGACAGTGCTTAAGGTAGCTCATGAGTCGATTATGGGAGGTCATTTGGGCGTAAAGAAAACGTCAGATAGAGTATTGGCAGAATTTTATTGGCCAGGCGTTAGCGGAGATGTAACTAGGTATTGTAGGTCCTGCGATGTATGCCAAAGGACAGTACCAAAAGGTCGAGTGACCAAAGTACATTTAGGTCAGATGCCACTGATAGATACACCATTTAAGCGGGTAGCCGTAGACATAGTTGGACCAATTTTTCCAGTGTCGGATAGGAAAAATAGGTACATTTTGACCATGGTAGACTATGCAACTAGGTATCCGGAGGCAGTAGCATTGCCCTCAATTGAAACTGAGAGAGTAGCTGAGGCATTAGTTGATATGTTCAGTAGGCTAGGTGTACCAGAGGAAATGCTGACTGATTGTGGGTCACAGTTTACGTCAGAACTTATGGCTGAAGTAAGCAGGTTATTGTCTTTGCGTCAAATCATGACAACACCATATCACCCTATGTGTAACGGGTTAGTCGAACGATTTAACGGGACGTTAAAGCAAATGTTACGGCGTATGTGTACCGAGAGACCCAAAGATTGGGACAAGTATCTCAATGCTTTATTGTTTGCATTTAGAGAGGTTCCACAAGAGAGTTTAGGATTTTCACCGTTTGAGTTATTGTACGGTAGGTCAGTTAGAGGTCCCATGAGGATTCTTAGAGAGATGTGGGCAGGTGAAGTAGATAGTGATGAGGTTAAGACTACATATCAGTATGTTTTAGATCTGAAGGAGAAACTAGAGGAGACTTGTAAGATAGCTCAAAGTCAGTTAGTTAAGGCAAGTACCAAGTATAAACGGTACTATGACCAAAAAGCTAGAGCTAGGAAGTTTAAGATAGATGACCAGGTGTTACTGTTACTCCCGACCGACAATAACAAGTTGTTATTACAATGGAAAGGTCCGTTTTACGTTAGAGGGATAGTGAACACTATGGATTACCGTATCGAGATAAACGGAAAGTTAAAGACCTTTCATGCGAATATGCTGAAAGAGTATATAAGTAGAACCGATAATGTGCAACAAGGGGTGTTAACCGTAGTTAATGTTGCAGTTATTGAGGATAGTGAGGAAGACAGTAGTGAGGACACTAGTCCCATGTATTTTCCCACTAGTGTAGGTAGGGAGAGAGCAGCCGATGTAGACATATCGGGCATGCTTAGTGTAGAGCAGCAACGAGAGATTGGTAGTTTACTCTCGGAGTTCAGTGATGTCTTGTCCGAAAACCCGGGGCAGACAGATGGAGTGCAACATGATATTGTACTCACATCAGGGGAACCAATTAGAATTAAGGGGTATCCCATTCCATTTCACTCCCGATCAATTGTTGATGAGGAGGTGAAAGACATGTTGAAATTGGGTGTCATCGAACCTTCAAACGCCCCATTTTCATCCCCAGTCGTCCTTATTAAGAAGAAAGATGGGTCAATTCGATTCTGTATCGATTTTAGGCAGCTCAATAAACGTACCATCTTTGATGCAGAGCCAATGCCTAATATTGAGGAGGTATTCTCTAAACTTGCGGGATATTCGTATTTCTCCAAGTTAGACCTCAGTAAAGGTTATTGGCAAGTCCCACTTTCAGACCGAGCTAAAGAGATGACCTCCTTCGAAACTTCGCAAGGACTTTTTAAGTTCAAGGTCATGCCCTTTGGTCTCGTAAACGCCCCAGCAACATTCTGTAGGTTAATGAGGAAAGTCCTGAAGGATTTGTCCAACACAGACAGTTTTGTAGATGACATCCTGGTGTTTACAACAACATTTGAAGACCATATTAAGGCTCTACGTAATATGTTGGAACGGCTACGCCGGTTTAAACTGACTGCAAAACCTAGCAAGTGTCACATAGGTTACGCAGATATAGAGTGTCTGGGTCATGTTGTCGGGAGGGACCAGAAATTGAAACCCAACCCCGACAAGGTTAAGGCAATTCAAGAAGCACCAAGACCCGAGACAAAGAAACAAGTTAGGTCATTTTTAGGGTTAGCGGGTTTTTACAGGAAGTTTATTCCAAACTTTTCGGCTATAGCTGCACCTTTGTCAGACTTGACAAAGAAAGGTCAACCCAATAGGATAACTTGGGGGGAAAGCCAGGAGCGAGCTTTTGTCTCTTTAAAGGGGCGTCTGGTCAAAACCCCAATACTAAAATTACCTGAACTTGACCAGGAGTTTATCCTCAGAACGGATGCCTCCGATATCGGGGTGGGTGCAGTCCTACTGCAAGAGCAAGATGGGTGTAGTCTCCCCGTGGCTTACGCAAGTCGGAAACTATTACCCCGGGAATGTAACTACTCTGTTATCGAAAGGGAATGTCTTGCAGTAGTGTGGGGTGTCAGTAAATTCCACCGATATGTTTTTGGTAAGGAATTTGTCTTGGAGACTGACCACCAACCGTTAGCTTATATGAATAAAGCAAAGGTAGCTAACAGTAGGTTAATGAGGTGGGCACTGACTCTGCAGCCTTACCGGATGAAAATTAAAGCGATCCGAGGAAAGGACAATATTGGGGCAGACTATTTAAGTCGCCGCACATAATGACCGGTTTAATATAATAGTGTATTGCAGTGTATTGTACAATAGTAGTATATGTTACGACAGGGTAGTGTACAATTGTAGAATAGTGTTCAAATTGTAATTACATATTATAGTTGGGTTATAACTGCAGTGGATGTTTTCCGGAAGACGGTCGTTGTACTGGCTGAAGGTTGCATCCCTCGGTAGTAATATTTATATACTTAAGCGATTGAGCGATCAGCTTGTACGTTTTGTCGCTCATTTGCTCAGAAGAATTAATAGTTTCTTAACGTGTAAATATTAATTATCATTTTGTTGAATTTTAAAAGTGTAGCACTTTCTTTAAGTGGGGAGATGTTGTCACAAAATGTCACGGGTAGAGCGTACTGGTCGTATATAGCTCTTGTATCGGTTACACCCAAAATCTATTGTTCGAGTTGAAACAATTTCACCATATTCATGATCTATTCATGTAACACGTAAAAGCGTGCACATTTTAAGTGGCCGCCAGAGAGGCCGTGTCATAAGTTTAGTTTTGTGCTAATGCATGTAAACGTATAGGTAAATTTTCCTTAAACGGCAAAATTGTATAAGGGGCCTCTCGTGTTGATTCAATACTGTAGATTTAGCCACGTTTGTCACGGACTGAACGGGGGAAATAATGATTTGGGCGTAATGTTTGCTATAAATGCCATTGTCTTCTAGCTATCGCCGGGATAATCGATAGTACTTTGTTGGAACAGAGATTGGACGGCAAATTTCACAGGCAACATGTGGTTAGTAGTTTTATTAAACTTTTATCGTATATTTGTATTCAGTGGGCGGCGCCATCTTGTTTGGCGGTTACGACATCCGGTTAGCATTGATGTTTCTCAAACATAACTTTAGACTAGCATATGATTTGAAGTGACTTTATTAGATGTAATTATGGTAATTGATCATTAATTGTAAAACAATATTAATTTGATAACAGTGGATAATAGGTGCATTAATTAACGTTGGCGTATAATTCAGTGATTGTAATACACGATTGTTAACATTAGTTAACAATGAGATGAGTGACAAGAATAAATGCGTGCATGCATAACTCAGTGAGTGTAATATATGAGTAATTTGATCATGTTTATATTACATGTATTAAGGGCATTGATTAACAGCGACGTACATAGCGTATACATGGCGTTGTAGAATATGTATACATTGCTACTAATCATTAGTACAGCTTACATATATTGATTGAATAATGATTTGTTTGGGTAATGATAATTATGCAAGATTGTTATGTTTGTCAACCGACATCTAAAACGTATGTATAATTACAGCCTAAGCCATCCAGGATATAAGCCATCCAGGGTTGGAGTAAGCCATCTAGGTTTGGATATCCAGGAGTGGAGCTAAGCTTCCACGACTAACGTTACAAGCGGTGGAGACGGTCCCCGTACCTGCGCAGCCAGGTTTTACTAACGACAACCCCCGGGACACAAGGTGGGCCCGTTACCAGTCCTCACTGGAGGAATATCATTCACAATCTCAGTGGAGATTAACTATCATTGCATCGCGTCATCAACCCTTACAGAAGGCATTTGATGACAATCATCCATTGAATTCGCGCATCATCGTCTTCATGAGCTCTCGCGCATCACAGTTATCGCGCTAGATCAACATTGTTATAGCTTTAACAACACTTTAGTGTCTTAGACATTCAGTATTTATAACAATACTAAGAACGTCTTAAACGTTCAGGAGAACATTCTTTTCATAGTTCATTTGTGTATTCGCTTGTTTTTTTAGATAATTGTATATATATTAAACATATTTTAAAAGTTGCATTAAACTTATGTAAATGCATTCACCGTCATTGATTCTTTCCTGAGTTAGCCCAACCACTAAGGTCATCCTGTGACAACTGGTGTCAGAAGTGGGATTTTGGGCGACTACGGAGGGAAAGAATCAATAAGTGATCTTTATTATGATATACTAAATCTCTACTTATTATTTTAGAATTGTGTACCACCCTCTGATCCATCAAGGCGACTGTCGACGATCACGGCCACAGCTTGGAAGACAGGTCAAGACACGACAAGGGTAGGGTGAGTCCAAACTGTTGTTTTGTCCGTTCTTTCCTTGGCGCGAGGCCGCAGTGGTCTACACGAGTGGGTCTGAGGCACTTTTGCTCAATAATTTGGGTGTTTGTTTTACCTCCCTTGATATACACATAGTATCCAATTAGGTTGGCGAACAAGACGTTCTACTCATGTTGTGACACTCGAGTATACTTTTATTAATGGGAGAAGTAAATATACATGTACATGTTATACACATTTTGATGATGGTTTAAGGTTTATGTCCAATATCAAATATAGATATTTTATGTAGTGTATATGTTTTGTGGAAGCTAGATACTATCTATACATAACCGTTAGTAGTTAGCGCTAGTACAAATGTGTATGTAACTTGTCCTATGATGATGCCCAGGTATTTACTGAGGACACAGTGACTTACCATTAGTAGTTAGGTGAGTAGAATTATTAGTGACGTGTGTATTGTAATTATTGTAGTTAGTAGTCCACAATGTCCATAGACATGACGTCCATAAAGGATCTTACGGAAATGGGAAAGGAGTTAGGGTATGCTGGAGAGGAGCTTAGAACCTTTGTTAAAGACGAACAGGCTAGGGAAAGGGAATTTAGAATTGTTTCAGAATTAAAATAACCCGTAGAGGCCACTTAAAACGGTATATGAGACATATGGTGCGTTGGTGCAAGCACTTGAACACTTTACTGCCACTTCACAAACAGGAAAAATGAGAAAAAGAAAACTGGAACTGAAACTGAAACTGTTGCAAAATCAAAATTACCCAAACATAGTTACCATAGTGCATTTAAATCATTTACAGCCACTTCAAAACAGTAGGAATTAGTGAGACACGCGAAACTTAACATCCACTTAACATCTACTTCACAAACAATTACAATAAAGCGACTTTTATTTATTCTCTTTAGTGCCTCTTTACAAAGATTGTGCCTTTTACATTTGGAAAGAAGATCAGGGTTACTATAATACAATGTTTGCAAAGGTTTTACGAAGTTTATGGTAACGGTAGCCCTGATTGGGATTTTTAGTTATACAACGATTACGAATATTAAAGTCCTCAACTCGAGTACAACTCTAGAAAAACGAATAAACTAAGAGTAGCACTGTACTTGGTTACGAACAATGGCAACTTCCTGATTAATTAATGCATTTAACAAACATGTGTACAGCCATAAATGGACTTTGAATGAAGTTTGAAAAGGCTAATACAGAATTGCTATCTATAGACTCATTGCTCATAATGCAAATATAATGAAGTCTTACATCAGTATTTCTGTACCATTAATAGATGAAAGGTACATTATACATGTGTAGTAAATTATGTTTAAAAGAAAATATACTTTATAAGTCTACTTTACGGATTTGCATAGCACAAGCTGTCAAGAGAGAGAATCAACTACTATTAAACTTGTTTTTTGAGCTTTGCACATACCAATTTAATAGAAATGGTCGCGTAACGGTCTAATTGTATCCAATAGAAAGTATGCACATAAGACCGAGCTGTTTAAGCTTTATTTCTAGTATACATATTATAGCGTTCCTAGAAATGCTTTAGATAGTAATACTTAATTGTACGATGGAAGATTTTGAATGTATTACGCTAATGCCATAGGTACATCCATTTAAAATGAGAGACAAACAAAGAGAGAGCAAATTAAATATACAATAAAAATTACTATACAAAACATAAAGAGGGATGAAGACATTGTTACCGACTTCTACCAAGCTCACCCAATATAACATGTTATTGCACCTCGCACAAAATCCTACGAAATTCATTGGATTAGAGTGGTCACATGGTGACCCTCTATTATTCTATAGTGGGTCAGTAGATTTCATAGAGGGTCACTAAAACAATATAGACTACAATTCCAATTCACCGGTTAAATCATTTAAGTCAAAAAAAATGTTTAAACTGTACCGGACGTCAAATTGCGCGAACGTCTCAATGACGTTGACGCTATATTACAATGGGTTAAACTTACAAAAGGTGTTCGATGCAATAAATCAGTTATTGGGTTTGTTACTGACCCCCTGCAGAAATATGTGAGGTCAGTCAGATATATAGGAGTACTCGGCTATTGCCTCGTCCCCTATAAATCTTACTGACCCACATATTTATGTAGGGTGTCAGTAACAAACCCAATAACTAATAATGTTTTAGCATCAGCTTCTACATCCCATCATTGCAATTTATCCAAGCTACTGCAGCTCATCCCTGAATCACATCTCAGCTTCTGCATTTCGCTTCTGCCTTTCATCCTAACAGCTGCATATTATCCAAGCGTCTATCAAATCTCTGCTTCTACAGTTTATCCAGGCGTATGTATCTCATCCCAGCGAATGTATCGCATTCCAACTTCTGCATCTTTTCCCAAATATTGCATCTCATCTCACATTCTGCACTTCCTCCAAGCTTCTGCATCTCTCTCCAGCTTCTATACGCATCCCACATTCTGCAGCTCAACCCTACTTCAGCATCTCGATCCTGCTTCTGCATTTTATCCCAGCTTGAGCATCACATGCCTTCTTCTGTGTCTCTTCCCATCGTCTTCATCTCATCCATCTCATCCAAGCTTCTGTATCTCGTCTCTGCTTCGGCATCTAATCTCATCCAAGCTACTGCATCTCATCCCAACTTCTGCACCTAATCCCAGCTTCTGCACCTCATACCACCTTCTGCATCTCAACCCAGCTTCAGCATCTCGTCCCTGTTTCTGCATCTCATCCATCCAAACTTTGCATCTCAACACGGTTTCTGCAGCTCATTTCAGATTCTTTATGTCATATCAGCTCCCATATCTCATCCCAGCTTCTGTATCTTATCCCAGCTTCTGCATTTCCTCCCAGCTTCTGCATCTCACCCCAGCTGCTGCATATAGTCCCTGTTTTTGCATCTCATCCCAGCTATTGCATCTCATCACAGCTCCTGCATCTCATCCCAGTTTCTGCATCTCACCACAGCTCCTGCATCTCATCCCAACTATTGCATCTTATCACAGCTCCGGAATCTCATCCCAGCTATTGCATCTCATCACAGCTTCTGCATCTCATCCTAGCTTCTGCAGTTCATCTCAGCTTCTGCACCACATCCCTGCTTCTGCATCGCATTCCAGCTTCTGCAGCTCTGCCTCTGCATTTCATCCTTGCATCTGCATCTCATTCCAACGTCTGCATTTCATACAAGCTTCTGAATCGCATTCCTGCTCCTGCAACTCATCCTAGTATCTGCATTTCATACCAGCTTCTGCATCTCATCCCAGCTTCCGCAGCTCATCTCAGCTTCTGCAGCTCATCACATCTTCTGCATCGCATTCTGACTTCTGCATATCTGACTCTACAAATCGTCTGCACTTAAGCTTCTGAATCTCGTCTCAACTTCTTCATCTCATTCCTGCTTCTCCATCTCATCCCGACTTCTGCATCTCATTCCTGCTTCTCCATCTCATCCCGACTTCTGCATCTCATCCAAGCTTCTGCATTTCATCCAACTTCCATCTCTTCTTTTTCAAATCATCACATTTACTTGTCTTGATTTCACTGAGCATGTGTGGAGAGAGAGAGAGAGAGAGAGAGACAGACAGACAGACAGACAGACAGACAGATCTATGATATTGGTATTTTATTTTTATTTTAGGATTTTAAGAATCGGCTCGGAAATTATTGACTAAAACGAGTTTGAAAAGAGAAATTGTACTGCCTCCACCACGAAAACATCGATCGTCATAAATAGCCTCACATGTGTTGAAAATGACGTAAAACACCATTCATCATCATAATCATCTGGTGTACAGTTTATACTGATAATGTCAGGGCGTAACACTTTACTGGATTGAGTGAAATGATTAGATACACATATTATAATGTTAATGTGTTGATTTTAGAATAATAAATTGTTTTCAAAATAATCGAGCTTTTAATATGGCAATTTTAGAATAATTCATTGTTTTCAAAATAATCGATACCCTTTACGTAGTGGTTTATTTTGACGTGTTTATGGACATATCTATTTATGATGTTTGTGTTATGATGTCAAACTGTAATTATATTGTAAGGGTATATATCTATCTTTAATGTTCGATGATCCTATTTGATTCTTAAAACTGATATTGTATTCATCTTTAGTTGATATTTATCATATGTTTAAAATTATGAAACACTGTAACAGTGTAAATCAATGAGAGTATATTTCTAAACTTTAATTAATGATTATCGCTTTTTTCATTATCAAGGTTCATAAAGTATACATCTGTGGGTGAGAAGCCATTCAAAGTATTGACGTTCGTTATCATTTTGATATTCATTACAAGTGCGGGTACCCTTCACGGGGTCATACAAATGGGTAAAATGTTAGTAATGGCATGGAAATCGAATAGCATTGTACATCTTTCTATAATACTATCAGATACGTTTCTACAAACGTTTTATTCAACGTTGATTGAAATCTGTGTTATCTGATATAATGTTTGCCCTATATTAAATAAAGAGAGCTCATCAATAATAATAAAAACATGTACAGTTAGATCGGAATATAAAACACAAAAGCTGTTTTACAAAACAATAAACAGTAATAAAAAATGAAGTATCTTTAAATTATAATTGCAAAACATTAAAAGAGTGTCAGCATACAATTACGCACTAATTAAAAAAAAAAAAATCATATATAATATATTAATTTAAATTTTACCGAACTCTGACATATCATTTCGCACTTAAGTGCATATGATCCGTCGGTGCTACTCTTGTTACGGTCATTTCGGATTGTCTTAGTAGTTTAAATATGAAATAAAAGCTAAAAGATGCATTATATAAAACACTTGACGCAGACTGATTTTGCAAATGTACATGGAACAATTAATATAATTATGAAAGCAACATTATGACTGTATGCCTTTTTTGCACATTTAAAACACAAAGGTATTTCAAACGGCTGCGATTGTTCAGATGGGATAGAGGTGAATTAAAGAAACTAACCCGCCAAATAAAGGCAAAACTGCATACAAAATCTCTATCCAGGTGATCAGGTCATATAATAATGCAAATGTGCCGATTAAAAGTAAAGTTTTATTAACGGGTTCTAAAAATATCCGTGATCGAATATGCGGAAAATAAATTATGAGTTGGCAACTCTTTATTCGACGTTCCAGTTTCGGGGTTTGACCTGGTTTGTTAAAACAGTGTATAGTGTATCTAAAGAGTTTGGATTCTCAAAATATGTAAGTTATATATATACCTCATCGTCAGTAGGTTTAGAAACGGTGTTCATATTATGTAAAATTTGGCCGATGTTGGCGGGATAGCTACTTTAAATGAGGATGTACGTAAAGGTTCGTCTTCTATGCGACATTTGTCAATTACCGAACACTAAACTGGTCTCATTAAAATTTTCTTAATTATTCGTTGTTATCATGGTTATCAAAAACATCTTACTAACATGAATTATTAACATGAACGGTAGCAAGCACTTTTCACTACCGTTCATGAACAGTTTCAATCGAACGAGACTGCAATATTGTGTGTATTAGTATCGTGTTCGACGATTTTCAAATTTCCCCTATTATACTCTGTTCATTAGTTTATTTAAGAAATCGAACATCAGTTGCGGTGAATTATCGTGTAATATATCGCGCTTTGGAGTTCAATTGTAAACGATAATTTCACTCGCCCCACGGGCTCGTAATTAAACAACAATGTTGCAAACGTAACAGTGATATATCGTTGAAAATAACGAGATATTTTAAACTAGGCTATATAGTGCCGATGTACTAGAATTGAGCTTAATCTGTCCGATTCACTAAATGACCCTTATAAGTACCCTAGTTATATTTCATTTCATATTTTTTTAACGAAAGTACAATCTTGAAAAATCGTATGAAAGTTCATCAATACATTTTTGACAGATTCAACAAAGAAAATTTAAAATAAATAATCACTTCGAAAATCGGGTTACACTCAGTCAGCGCTTTAAAGAACGATTTAGAAATTTAGCAACTTATACTGAAAAATAAATGTGTTAATTATTTAGAATCGGGTTACTCATGAATGTTGTCTAGTGTAGATCCATAAATTGTAAAGAACATTTTAAAAAATGGTTCGTTCGTTTATTTCGTTTCGCCGATTTATTTAAATAGATATATTGCTATCCTACTATTGTTGATATGCTAATGATAGTCACATACCATTTAGTTTGTATAGAAACATAACTAATGTATCGATATGGTCGTGCAATGAGCAATACGATTTGAAATTAATTTGAATAAAAGAAACCTCTGAAAGATATTGTTACAGTATGAACTCTTAATCGTTACGAGAGGAAAATTTAGTTATTGCTTAATGACACTTACTACTCCATGGTACGGGACAGATTACAGCTACTGCGAGCAATGAAATGAATTTGAAAAGAATCTAATTGATTCCGGTACTGTATGAACTTTTAAACTTACGAGAAGGCAATTATTTATTGCTTGATGACACTAGCTACTCCGTGGTACGGGACTGATTTCTAGCTACTGTAAATGTTTACGTAGGCTTTCTTTCAAGCTGCCATAACAAGGAATACTATTATCATAACGCGAATAGGTGAAACGATTAACATTTATTGAGCATTATATTATACACATTTTTTTTAAATGTAGGGGACATCCTAACGCTCTTATTAATAATAAAGATAAACATCTCAATTTCATCGTGACATTTTCGCAAATGAATAGAGTAAATTGTTATTTTCGTTTTGATCGTTATCGTACTCTCATCAATAAAGCGGACCGGATATCCTCGTACTATTACAGCTTGCTTTTCACATTCTTTAAATTAAGACCCCGAGGGGAAAATACCCGCTCCGGGGTTCTAATGTTTGTATATACTAATGTGCATTAGGAGTTCTTTCGTGTCGTGTTTTTTTTCTCTCGTTATTTATCAATTAGGTCAAAGTATTCTGTTAAAACAATGTTCAACACATTTGTATAAATTATCATATTAACAAATCAGTGTTTTGATAATATATACCAAAATTTCGATAACATTACATTTTCCAGACTGGAAGTTTAACTTCAACATCAAACGTAGAAAATATGCAGACTGATCATGTTTTACCCAATTAAGTTAGTTGTTGGACAGCAACGTTGCTTAAAAATAACGTTATCATTTGTTTTGAAAGTCTGGCGTTTAAAATGGTTGATAGGAAATTTAATACCTCCGCAATAACTAATTAGCATTGACTATTTTAATCATTTATTTTAGATTTAATTATAATAAGTAACCATAACCTAGTTGGAAACCTGCCAATTTGAATAAAGTACCTACGCCTAAACATATTACAGATATTTGCTTGAAGTGAATATCAGATTATACCAACTAATGTTCTTTCTATAACACACAAACTGATAAATGCAGTGAAGATACCGATACACTTTGTACTTTGTAGATTTGGGGGTACGCAAGAGATAGATCCGGAAGACCTCGACAACCGTGAACAACACAATGCATCTTTAAAGCCGCAAGACGACGATTCTTTGACAAGTGTCAGGCTTTCCAGTAGAGTTAAACGGTATATTGTCCTGTCTAGTGTTTACATAGTCTTACCTTTTGCATACAAATTTACAAGCTCCGTTTTAGTCTAGATCATCTGCAACGCTTGCTTGTGTTCAAGACAAACGTCTAGACAAGACCTAAGAACAAAATTTGTATTTTGCCGATATGAAACTGATATGATGCTTGGCACTGACTCGTAATGGTATTAACACTGTAGTTGTTGTTTGTTTTAATGACTGTGTTTGGTTGACTGTATTCTGTTAATCTATGGTTAATAATACAAACCGAATATATAAGCCAGTCAAGCCACCGGCCGGTATGTAAAGCGTAGATGATCTTAGATGATAGCCTGTTTCATGGTGAATTTATTAAACGAGTTCGACAAAATTACGATACTGTGCCGAGCATCATGTCAGTTTAATCCAATGAGTTTAATAAATACAATATCAAATCAACAAGAATATTCACTTTACTTCAAAAGTACATTTATTAATGTAGATGCCTAATAGTATATCATTATGTCGTTGTCGTTGGATGGTTTCGTATGTTTCGTCGGCCTTCTCCTTACCCCACCGATGAATTGGAAATGCCTCGTCGATGTCCGTAATTGGGTAGTTTTAACAGTTACGGAAATCTACGAGGCACACCGAGCTGATAGAAATGACCAGTGAAGTAATAAGAGATTACTTCACTGGACTAGTGTGTTATGATATGTATGGCAAGACTTATTTCACTTCCACACCTCAAGTTATTTGATATTGAGTGTTATATTTTAGCATATAGTTTCTTACACGTTATATAAATAGATACATCTAATGAACAAATGCAAATAAAAAGAAACTGTATAAAGGGAGGGTGTCTTTACACTTGAAAAAAGTACTTATACAAGTTAGAATGTGGATGGGGGTGAATGTGTAAATAGTTGGCTATTAATCAGAGCTGGGTTGTTTTACTTATTGTGTTATGTTGTATCTTCATTGATAACAGTTTGCAAACACTTGATTCGTGTATATATATATATATATATATACAACGACACACAGATATGTTAAATAATTGTAAGTTATTATATTTGTATATGGATATATGCACGAGTTCTTCCGCGTATTAATATTGCTCGACTTTAGGAGCGCAATATTTATCCGCGAAAGAACGAGTACTTATACACCAATACAAATATAATAACCCTTTCATTGCATGCGCATGTAAATAAATCACACTGAATAATTAGAACAAAGCCATAGGTTTTTTACGTTATATTTTCATCAAAAATATGTATTCGAAACAAGTTCGTAACATCGGGGGAACTTTCCACAATGAAACCATCATATTATGATTTGTTTTTATCACGTAACATAATTGCTGTGAAGTAAAATTTGAAATGTGCATGAAACAGTACTTTACACCAATCCCGAACAAGTATGCAAAAGTATTTACATGTTCATTACACTCCCAAGACAATCTAAGAACACTTCGGATATGGGCGAAGAATAAGGTTTCAACTTATATTGAAAGTAAACGTATTGAAGTGTGTGCATAAACTTAGCTTAACTTATTAGAATGTATACCAAATTTTCCCTGAAGAATTGCTTTGGTAAGATAATAGAACATTTGATATCAGCAAACTTGACGAAGGAATTACTCACAAGTATTGCCCTTTACCAATCAGATATACACATTTCGACCTGACAAAGGAGTGACCTGATGAAATGTGCTTAATTTGGCAGTGACTGATAAGGCAAAAGGAGGCGGAATACTTTAGTTGTTATTATACGTAAGGTTTTATGGCGTAATGAAACGTCATAAAGAAATATAATAGATTAATAACCATACAGAAAATGTAGGTAATATACATGTTAAATAGAATACCATATCATTTACTATCAAATGCGAAAGGCTTGGCACCAAAACACAGAATAGTTCGGCAGAACCTCGCCATTCTAAGTTTCCCACGCATTGCCTAATACCGTTCATGAACAGTCTCAATCAATCCGAGATTGCAGTAACTTTTTTTTATTTATCATGTAAGAAGATTTCCTGATTTATTCGTTATACTCTTTTTTATAAAGCACAGTAGCTTGCCTGCGCAGTGTGGCGGCGGCAAAACGTCTACCCGTGCTTGCAATCAGGTCTGTTATTCATTCCGGTCGTTGGAGGTCGGTGAGCCCGATATGTATATACAGCTAACGTTGGTATATTCTCTAATACTTTGTTTCTTAACTTAATTTTGAATAGGTGTCCTACTACTCCAGCCTTTAAAAGCGCTGATTATTGTGTAATCACCCTTAGGATATGTCGTCTGCTTTTTAATTTAGTCTTTTGACTGTTTCTTGTGATACGCAGGCTTCATAACCATTGCTCCAATTAGAATTCCATTTTGTTTATTTCGCCCATTGTTTTCTCGTATAGGCAAAGTATTTTGTTATAAACTGGGACCATTCGCCGCTGGCCATGGAATGGTACGAAATTACCACACTCAAGGTTGCATGTTCACCGTCATATGCATACCATCTTCGGGATGGCTCAACTTTGCGTAATATTCACATTTTAAATATTGAGTTTTTCTCAACCCGGGGCTAGAGGGCGTGAACGGTAGCTAGCAGTTTTCACTACCGTTCATGAATAGTCTCAATCAAACCGAGACTGCAATACAAAATATATATATTTCTCGTGTAAGGCGATTTTCAAATTTCTCCTTTCATACCCTTTGGTACTTAAAGGCACTGGCATAGCATTCGCTATTTACTTCGAACATAAGTTCACCTTGTTTATGGAATAAATTAAGTAAATAATGACTTCATCAAATGTTGAAGTATTTAGTTTAGTTTAAACATATTTATTTTACATCGATTGCGAAACAAGTTATTGCAACTTAGATTAATCACTCTCGATGGCTTCCTGGGTAGAACCAGTACTAAGCAATGTAGATTAATTATCTTGCTCAAGGATAAATAACGTGGCCGCGGCGAGGATCGAACCCACGACCTCTCGATCTGAAGTTCGGCACTCTACCACTGGACCACGCACTCCACTTAATTTGAACAATTTGGAACCATCAAGATATTGGATATCTTAAAATAAAAAAATGAAACATTCGTTAGAATTATGACCCTTGATTATGCTTTCATATATATGTTTCTTTTGATAGTCATAAAGTTGTATGAATACCTTTCTTACATAGATACAATCTAGTGGAATTACTAACAACTGAGAAAATGAAAGACTTCATACTAAAACTGCATCTGTAAGGACATATGTTTTAGTTGACATGGCCTAGTAAAGTAGTATTAGTTGTTTTATAAAGGGGAAACAAATAGTTCGGCATTAAGGGGTAAACAGATTATCGTCTTTGCTATAGATTTGCTGATTACAGCGAAATGTATTCGTGTTAAATATTAAGCACTAGCACAGTTCTCGTAAACTCATCGACTGGTGAATTTCAAGTATTAACTAATTCGGTTCATAATATAGTATATCTACAGACTATAAAATACTTTGTTCCAAGTATCTCACAGGTCCTTTTTTTCATTAAATGTCATTTGCCGTTTCCAAGGGTTTAAATAAACTGTGCTTTATGTTTTTGTTTACTGTTTTAGTGAGATGTCTTACAAAACCGTCTGAATACGATGCAAAGTTAAATGTATAATTGGTATCTTTATTATACTGTACATCTTCTTTTGCAGGGCAACATCCCATTACTGCACCGTATATTCCTACAAAAAAGTAAAAACCCGCACTGGAGACTGGTGGTCCACCGAATACAAATACAAGTAAGATTTTCGCATATATGTGATTTTTCTTTGTGAAGTTCTAAAAAGCTGATAATTCGCATATTTTCCACAATACGAAAAAAGCTGGTATGTTCATTAAGTGTAGAGTAAACCAAATTGCCTTACCAATTAACTGTAGTATTTAAGCACGCTATTACTATTCGTGCGATACCTTATTACAATGTCATATATTCACATTTGAATACTCTTTAATTTCAGTTGAAATGAATTGCTTGTTATGACTCATCAACACAATGTATAGTTTATTTCAAGCCGACCCAGAGAGAGGAATGATACATTGGAATCCAAGAACTCTACTCCGACTATCCAATATATTCCTATGGATCCTATGGATCACACACGCAATTATTTCCATCCAAATAAATCGCTCAGAAAATATGTTTTAACGTTAGATAAGGGATCATTGTTTTGTTTTAAATGAACGGTTGCATTCTTGTTAAACATACATTTTTTGGATACCACGTGGTATACACTAGTAGTTTAATCTCATATATAAAGGCGAATTACTATATCATGTTCAACAACTTTCATTGTAGCATATACCTGTCGTAACCGACTTTGGTTAAAAAATAAACCAATAATGTAACCCTAAGTAGACAAGACATATAAATATACTAATGTTTCGTTTTAGGCGAAAGAAAGTGTCTAGAAAGGTGTGCTGTGATGGCTATGGAGGTAGCAAGTGTAATTTACGTAAGTCGACAAAAATGTGTTAGGTTTAAGTTTTATGAATTCAGCAGCCGCATATTGAAGAAATGTACAATAATGTGTATTTTTCCGATGTAATACCGTGTTATATAATGGTGAAACGTACCCTCACTACATACAGCTGATACATCTATATAACGGTATCCGGAGTAATACCGTGTTTTATAATGGTGAGACGTACCATCACTACATACAACTGTACGTTTCAACATTATATAACACGGTATTACTCCGGATACCGTTATATAGATGTGTCAGCTTTATGTAGTAAGGGTACGTTTCACCATTATATAACACGGAATTACTCCGGATACCGTTATATATATGTGTCAGCTTTATGTAGTGATGGTACGTCTCACCATTATATAACACGTTATTACTCCGGATACCGTTAAACAGATGTGTCAGCTTTATGAAGTGATGGTACGTCTCACCATTATATTACTAGGTATTACTCCGGATACCGTTATACAGATGTGTCAGCTTTATGTAGTGATGGTACGTCTCACCATTATATAACACGGTATTACTCCGGATACCGTTATTTAGATGTGTCAGCCTTATGTAGTGATGGTACGTCTCACCATTATATAACACGGTTTTACTCCGGATACCGTTATATAGATGCATCAGCTTTATGTTGTGAGGGTACATTTCATTATTATATAACACGGTATTACATCGGATACCATTATACAGATTTGTCAGCTTTATGTAGTGATGGTACGTCTCACCATTATATAACACGGTATTAGATCGGATACCGTTTTACAGATGTGTCAGCTTTATGTAGTGATGGTACGTCTCACCATTATATAACACGGTATTACTTCGGATACCGTTATATAGATGTATCAGCTTTATGTAGTGAGGGTACGTTTCACCATTATATAACACGGTATTACATCGAATACCGTTATACAGATGTGTCAGCTTTATGTAGTGATGGTACGCCTCACCATTATATAACACGGTATTACATCAGATACCGTTATACAGATGTGTCAGCTTTATGTAGTGATGGTACGTCTCACCATTATATAACACGGTATTACTCCGGATACCGTCATGTCATATAGATGTGTCAGCTTTATGTGGTGATTGTACGTTTCACCATTATATAACACGGTATTACTCCGGATACCGTTATATAGATGCATCAGCTTTATGTTGTGAGGGTACGTTTCATTATTATATAACACGGTATTACATCGGATACCGTTATACAGATTTGTCAGCTTTATGTAGTGATGGTACGTCTCACCATTATATAACACGGTATTAGATCGGATACCGTTTTACAGATGTGTCAGCTTTATGTAGTGATGGTACGTCTCACCATTATATAACACGGTATTACTCCGGATACCGTTATATAGATGTCTCAGCTTTATGTAGTGATGGTACGTTTCACCATTTTTAACACGGTATTACATCGGATACCTTTATACAGATGTGTCAGCTTTATGTAGTGATGGTACGTCTCACCATTATATAACACGGTATTACTCCGGATACCGTTATATAGATGTGTCAGCTTTATGTAGTGAGGGTACGTTTCACCATTATATAACACGGTATTACATCGGATACCGTTATACAGATGTGTCAGCTTTCTGTAGTGAGGGTACGTCTCACCATTATATAACACGGAATTATTCCGGATACCGTTATACAGATGTGTCAGCTTTATGTAGTGATGGTACGTCTCACCATTATATAACACGGTATTACTCCGGATACCGTTATACAAATGTGGCAGCTGTATGTAGTGATTGTACGTCTCACCATTATATAACACGGTATTACTCCGGATACCGTTATACGGATGTGTCAGCTTTATGTAGTGATGGTACGTCTCACCATTATATAACACGGTATTACTCCGGATACCGTTATTTTAATGATACCGTTTTATAGATGTGTCAGCTTTATGTAGTGATGGTACGTCTCACCATTATATAACACGGTATTACTCCGGATACCGTCATGTCATATAGATGTGTCAGCTTTATGTGGTGATTGTACGTTTCTCCATTATATAACACGGTATTACTCCGGATACCGTTATACAGATGTGTCAGCTTTATGTAGTGATGGTACGTCTCACCATTATATAACACGGTATTACTCCGGATACCGTTATATAGATGTGTCAGCTTTATGTAGTGATGGTACATCTCACCATTATATCTCATTTATCGTGTAAGGCGATTTTCAAATTTCTCCTTTTTTTCTAGTTTTCTAGTTATAACTCCAGATACTGTTGTATTGATGTTTTAGCTATATGTCGTGGAAGTATGTTAATCGTTATTACTCCAGATACCGTTATATTGATGTTTCAGCTATATGTGGTGGAGGTACGTCTCAATCTAAATCTTGTAAGCGTTATGAGGGACGGGTGATTCACAAAGATGGCACCATCATCACGAATAGTGGCGGTTTTTGCTCGTCACCCATGACATGTAAAGACTGTCATGTAGGGTATTATGCAGATTATAGTAGCGGATATTGCAGAGGTACAACTATTTAGAATATTTTATAATATTTTAGAGATTAATACACAGGTTAGTGATGCGTTATTGCCCTATATATCAATAGGGCTCAATCTCACCGATAGTATGTTCTAAAATATAAATTGAAACGGTCGATGATTTCGGACAAACAGTTCATTATTTACACGGTATATATACAAACGTATATGTATATTATGTCGGACATCGTCTAGAGTTGGTTACACAATATATGGCGTTACTGTGATTTGGACCAGATATATCTATTGAAATTGAAACATTATGAGAGCTAAATGCCGTGTGGTTTCAGAGAATACGATTTGTTTTATTTATATACGTCTATGTAAAATATATGAAATCTCTATAAATGACATTTGAAACCCCGGGACGCGGCCATATTTGACCCTCGGGTCTTGATAGTCTGTATTTTGGCAATCATTAATAAATCAAAACTGTCACAATATGTTGAGAAGATGTTTTAGTTTTCGAATTTGTAGGCGGTAATATTGGACGCGACGTGCCGTACGTTAATCAAAATCGAAAGTCAATTAAGTCTTTAAACTTAAATAATATAACTAACAATGAAAGGTTATTATATTTAAGATATTTTAAAAATCACAATGTTTTTGTAATTAAAGTTCTCAAACACAAATCACCCACTCATGACCTCAAGAATAGATAAAAAGAAAAAATCCCCAATTAATAACTTTTCTACAAATTACATTTAAATCTTTTTCACTGTTATATTGTCTATAATTGTATGCATAATATATTGTAAGGTGCATAGAGGGATGGTCCTCCCCGACCCTCGTGCACCTATGACGGGGAGAATAAACGGTCCACCAATTTGGTGATCGAAATAAACAAAAAATAAATAAAAAAATAAATAAATAAAGTCAATAATCTAAGCATTATCCATGTGTTTGCTCAAATTTGACTATGTGGAGGTCGTTTTAAGCAAAAACTAACGGACGACGACGACGCACGATGGACGAAGGGCTCATATAAGAGCTAAAAAGCTGCAAAACACATACCCATCCTACATTTCAATATATATATATATTAGTTAAAAATCAAAATCAAATAGTTTAGACATTAGCCGGTCATCTTAACTAGCATGTATTTAAAAAGAATTAACTGTTCCTTTGTGACTAATCTGCTAGTTTTCTCTTACCACAGTGTTGCTGGGGATAACCCCTCAGCGTTGTCATCGCATCCAGAGATATTAAAAAAAATATGTGAATATTCACTTCTTTGAGTTAAATCCATTTCAAGTATGTTGGTTCAAACAAATATATTGGCATTAACACTAAAAGGTAATTTTTGGTGACCATATAGAAAATCGGGAAAAACAAATATAGTTAAAATTACATTTATTACCAACACCAACGCTAGATATGTGTACTGTTATACGAATATGTGAAAGATGTTATCACTCCAAATAGACGAAATGTATATAGAATAACTATGGTTTTCAGAAAGTTATTATGTCTATATCATAGCATGTTTTCAATAGGACTGAAGGCCTACGGACATTGAAACATATATCTTTTAAATTCAAACAAGAACATGTTATGTTATAAAAAAGCTGCACATGTCCTTGTCTTTAATGGATAGTTTGAGGGCTGGCATGGCGCAGTCAGTAGCGCGGCGGATTTGGAACCGGAGGCCCCGTGTTCAATCCTCCGTGGTGCCACTGAGTTTCGTCGGTGTGTTTTACTTTACCTTAGCCTCGTCCGTCGGATGGGGACGTAAACCGGACGGTCCCGTGTATCGATCCTCCGAGCACGTTAAAGAACCATAGGAATCTATTCGACAATAAGAGTGGGGCACGGTTCCCGGATTCCTATGTATCCTTCCCCTCTCTCTGGGGCGGCTCTAAATAACATATACTGTTTTGATGAGCCGTTAAACATCATTCAATTCAATGGTGTTTTACGTCATTTTCAACACATGTAAGGTTATATATGACGTTATTCAGTGCTAACAATAGTAGATGATTTTGGTGTCACAACTACAAGTTCAACTGCAGTGAGGGGGCGTCCGTGGCCGAGTGGTTAGAGTCTCTGACATGCAATCACTTGCCCCTCACCGCTGTAGGTTCGATCCCTCAGGGGCCTAGGAATCTTTATGTGAGAATGCTATCCAGCTGGCTTGCGGAACGTCGGTGGTTCTACCCAGGTGCCCGCCCGTGCACAAAAATTGTCCGGAGGGGCACCTGGGGTCTTCCTCCACCAGTGGAAGCTGGAAAGTCGCCATATGACCTTAGCTGTTGGTGCGACTATAAAATCCAATTCAATTCAATTCAACTGCAGTGAATTTCGCTTTTAGCTGTGTCAGGATTTAATGACTCAAAATATGTCGGTGGATATGGTACTAGTACCTGTCACTATAGTAAAATAACCAACCATCTTTAAGGTATTTACAGTGTTTCGCGCTAACTTCTTAACATTTTGTTTTTATAGATGTGATACATACGTTTTGTAAAAACGTTTACATACGTTTTGTAAAAACGCTAATTCCCAGACACTATATATTTCATATAGCATGTCCATCCATATCCAATTGCAACACGCCATCATGTAAAACTAAGTCTGATACTACATGTCTGTTCTGCGTTGGGGAGCTTAACAATAACAAACCTGGATGGAATGTCTACACGGGAGAGCCAGATCGACGTCAATGTCAACGTATGTATTTTATGTCCGGATAGTATTATTGTCTACGCGACACAGAATCCATGTTTCGCCAGAGCATATACCATAACTTAAAGAAATAAAATAATATATATAATTAGACCGTGTTATTTTTTTTATATCGAAATAAGCAAATTATATTCAGTTATTAATGCGTAGCTGATTTATTACATTCATGTTGCACAGTAGTGTAGTAAAATGCACGTTTAAAATTGTATTGATTGTGCCTATGTTTTACGACCAGGTGCCTGCTCCTGGAAAAGCGGTTACCGGTGTTTTCCTGGTACTTGTGCTGGTGACATGATACACGCTAAAAACTGTGCTTGTGCTAAAGGGTTTGGAGGAACTAACTGTGCCACAGGTATTCGTTTTGGTGGATATACGTGCGTACGTGCATGCGTGCCCGCGTGTGGGTGGGTGGGGGCGGTCGTTGGCATATATGTATGACTAGTATTGTATATTATTTATGACCAAACTACTTTTGAAGTTGTACCTTATCTAATGGTTTATTTAGTTATTATTTCCATCTAGCAAGATGTCATTTACAACGATTTTAAAGTCAGAAAACCTGCAAAAGCAACACTTCATTCTAACAGCAAACTGAATTGTTGAAAGCAGAATAAAGCTGCATATGTCCTTTGTTTGGTGTTTATAGATGGGCATACAATGTAAATTGTATTTGTATTATGTTTAATCCCTCGAAAAAGTGTGTATTGTATACATAACTCACCATCTAATTTAAGAAATTACAGTTTTCAAGCGGGTTTATACTGTGCGAGAATAAAACCTGGAGTTAGGTAATTAAAAAACCATCTGTCCGTGGTATCGATGATATTCAATTCCCGTTCACTAGGTACTACCCTGGCACAATATAAACCCGCTTGACACGTTTGATTTCATTATATATAGCCACTGGGTCTATCAACATGCACTTTGATTAGCAATATAAAATATTTCCAGCGGGTTTATATTGTCCCAGATCAATACCTGGTGGGAGGGAGTTGAAGTTCATCGATACCAAGTGCCGCAGGCCCGCGGTCTCGATGTGTTTCAAGTCCCAAACACCAGGTTTTGATCTCGCACAATATAAACCCGTTGGAAATATTTTAATTCTTATCTAACATGGATAATTTTATGTATCGTCGAGACATTGCTCAAAATACAAACAAATTCTCACAACTTACATGTTATGCCAATCTCTCAACCTGAAACGAAAAGAATATACAGCTTCATCCAATTTAAATGTGGTGTTGGAACGTAGCGTCGCTTAAAATAAAGCATTTTATTGCGTTTTTGTTTTGCATCTGACGTTTAAAATGACGTCTCCATGACGTAGATTTTTTCAGACCACCCCAATAACCAATCAACATTGAATATTTTAATAGATAGATAGATAGATCTTTATTTCCAATTTCCAATAGGCTTAAAAGCCCATGAGGATACAAAATTCAATTACAAAGCATGACAACAGTGTAGTTATTACAAACAATACATGTTCAAATATGCAGTTTATCTTAACTGAGCTGATACAATGAGAAGGCGTTTAAATAAATTACAATTCATCACAATTTCCTTAGCACATATATTACATACATCATATTCAGAAATAGCTAATTTCTGTATAGTGTTTCATTTCGTAACTTAAATGCTTTTAAAACAAAGGTACACAGTTTGCGAATATATATCTTATTTTGTGAGTTTAGTAATTCCAGAAACTTGATCATATTTGGTCTCTTATAAAAATATTTAGGAATATATTGCTTCCTTAACATTATGTATGTTTGGCATTCCAACACAAAATGAAATTCATCTTCAAGTTTATTACAAAATACACATATTCTATCGCTTACAGGAATCCTATTTGGTTTAACCCACCTACCGGCTTCAATTTGCAGTCTATGAGATGACACCCGTAATTTAGTTAGTGCTTGACACATTTTGAAAACATTTATATTATCTAGATATGATTGAAACTGAAACTTTGCAATGTTTATATAAAAAACTGCTCTAGTAGAATTTTCTAATCGACTATGCCAATTCTGAACAAAATTGTCATTTAACCTTTGCTTTAATATTGCAAGAAATTTTTTATCGTTACCAACACTTTGTTGTAACCATGCATCATAAAACCCAAGCGAGGACAATAAGTGTTTCAACTGGGAAACCCAGTTTATTTTTTGAGGATATATTTCACAGTCATTAAGCAGCATGTTATAAACAATTTTTACATATTTACGATCATGTACTCTCATGATTTTTATCCAATATTTAATTATTATAAAATATCTTCTTGTAATAAATGATGTTCTGCCAAGTTCACCATATATGAAATCATTTTGAGTTGTCTTCTTAACACCCAAAATGTGTTTACAAAACTGTAAATGCACTCGTTCAATTGATATAGCTTGCATAAATCCCCACACTTCACAACCATAGTTTAAAATTGGAGTTATCAATTTATCAAACAGATCTAATTTATGCTTTGGGGATATAAATGTAAATTTGTATAAATATCTATTCATTTTAAAAATGGCTTTTTGCGCTTGACCAGCAAGAGTAGTTTGTGCTTCTGCTGAAGACCCTCCAGTAGAAAAGACTATACCTAAATATGTGAACTTACTAACTATATCTAATTGGGCACCATCATATATAAAAACTAAATTTCGTGGTAGCATTCCCCCCTTTCTAAATACCATAACTTTTGTTTTAGTACAATTTACTTTCAATCTCCATTCTTTACAATAGCTAGATAGTATATTAAGTCCATTTTGTAACTCTGCTGCAGTGTTAGCAAACAAAACTATATCATCTGCATATAACAGCATAAACATCTTAAACATATTAATATCTAAACCTTCAAAGCCACTATGTATGAATGCATCTTCTATATCATTTAAATACATAGAAAACAACAATGGAGATAGGCACTCCCCTTGCCGAACGCCAAGTACACAGTAAAATTCATCGCTCAACTGGTTACAGTATTTAACTTTAGACTTAACACATGAGTTAATAAACCATGTTAGATTTACACAAATAAACCGTATTAAACTAATTGTATGATTTTACATTCAAGCCAACTCCGAAGTCCTACCCAGTATTTTGAAACAAGAGCTCCTCTTAATGGAAGATGAGCATCCCCCATTGATACTTTCAAGTACTATTACAACTGTGAAAGTCTGGACAAACATCATACAGTGGTCCACCATTAGTTTCAGTGCATCCGGCAACTATGAGCTTGCAAAGGTAGTTACACCGTCATATATAAACGACGCATCTACGGTGCCCAAGATCGGAATCTACACTATTGTTACCAACGTTGTTCTTTATAGAAGTAAGTATACGAATGTTAAATAACACTGGCAATAATAATTTATGTCCAGTTCTACATATGGATCTGCGTGCATTTTAGTATGAATAATGCATTATTTTGATATGTTTTGAAAATGTAATTCATAGTGCACGTACGTGGTTGTGCTTATTCTGTATGTATATGTAACATAGTAACATGTTTTATCTTACTTTTAATCAAAGAAACTCGTCTGCTGTATAATCAATCATGTTTGTTGGTGTATAGATTATTATAGTTAACGTTGTTCACGCGTTTCCAACATTTTAATTCCCGTGTGGTTCCGGGGTATAGAATAGGGCCACTGCAGATCCCGTTGGAGAGGTAGGCGGAGGGGTAGAACCCCCTCCCGACTCCCCGCCCAAATTTACGTTCATTTTATCATTTGTGTTCTTGCTCATTAAAGGTCTTCATCAAGACCCCTGCATTGTTTCAGGTGCCGTCTCTCTCAAATCACTAGAGCAGTGACAGAAAAACAATAAACGTGGCTCCAGCGTAAATGGTGTTTCTATAATAGAATTTGCAGCAACTTTGTAGTTCAGGGTGAGAAGGTTCTATGCCCATTCTCCATATTTTATCTCGATGTACATGGAGGATGAGCTGGCATGTTCATTCCTGTTAGGCACCAAATAACCTTCATGTGTTGGTGCGCCTTAAAACATAATTCAATTCCCACATTTTCAAACATTTGATAAAAGAAAAACATGCAACTGACACTAACAAAACTATTATAATCGTTTAGGTTCAAGTTCCTCTAGTTGGACACAAACAAAATACTGTGCATATGAGTCATTCTGTAAAAATGAGCTTTCACGAAAGCTACAAAGCATTCCATGGAATAATATTCTTCGAGGAGGGTTTCCTACTCCGTTTCAGCATTTGGATACGTGAGTAAAACTGATTATTTATCTTTATTGAGATATTTTCCTAATTTATTTGATCAATTGGATACGTGAATCAAAATAATAATTAAATGCTAAAGTAATATTTCCGTAATACATTTCATAACGCTAATACACTTGAGCTTTTGGATGTGTGAGTCAAATTGATAATTAATACTACGGGTTGAGCATTTGGATGTGTGAGTCAAATTAGTCAGTAATCTAAAATAAATTAGATTAAGCTCTATGTTTTATTTCAATGCAACTTCAAACGATAGACTAAATCCTTCATCGTTAGTAAAGTTGGGTACCTGTCTAGTTTTCAGCATGAAACATTTTTGTCAGTATATTTTGTGAGATGCCTTTATCTGTATGAGGGTGCCAGATCATTGAGCACAAGATGTAATGTGACTGTTTATATAGTCGCTATTTGACTATGTATGTCTATAAATGCCCACTTCCTCATTGTTCTTTTATAATTACTGAGGTTGCTATTTTATATTAATTGCAAGACGAATAATTATTACTGTATTATATACCTGTTGTAAGCGATTCGCTTCTAAGTTACTTCTTGATTGTCTTCCTGGGTAGAACCAGTACTATGTAATGTAGATAAATTGTCTTGCTCAGGGCCTCAACATATATGGTTACGGTGGGGATAGAACCCACGACTTTTGGATCATGGGTTCAACGCTCTACCACTAGACCACAGCGCTCCACTAATAAGGTCATACGGCTGAAATTATATTAGTGCGTATGTACTTCCACAAGTATCAAACGTAATTAGAATGGAAGTCACATAATGGCCGTTTTCTCTGATACATTTGTAGAATAAAGTTTACGGTGACAACAAAAAACGGTGGCCGCATCCGATATATTGACAGAGAAAGGAATAGAGAAGGAACTTATTACATCAGCGGCATTACAAATGCAAAAACTTTAGAGCTAGGTTTTGATCTGTTTGAACCACAGCATTGCTATGAAGACGGAGTTCGTTGTAACAAAGATGCATTGATCACTCCGGATTTTGTTCAACAGGTGAATATGTCGTTATGATTTCTGCTTTTATTGTGAAATGATGTTTTCTGGCTTCTTCTTTTAAACTGAAATGCTACGTAAATATTACTTTAGTAAACCGTTATAAAGTTTTCATCATATGCGATAATATACATGAGACTTTAAAGGGACTCATGGAAATCTTGAAGTGTTGATTAAACATTGAAATTAGCTTCTCGATTTGTTTATCCAGTATCATTTTGACTTTAAAGCCTGTTTTTATATAATTATTGATTTTGAGTTGGGTTTTTTTTCTTCGTGTTATTCTACTATAGTTTTAAATATAGTGTGTGTGCAATATCATAAACAGGTTATTAATATGCAAACACAATTTTCTTTATACTATTCTTATATTTAATATTCATGCTTAAACAAATATAATTTAGACGCCGTTAGGTTTTTAAAAAAATCAAGATTGCCGTGTGTCCCTTTAAGGCTTTGAGGTATACTTGTGACTACAACATTACATCGAAAATTCAATTATTTAAAATCTTAATCAAGGGCGACAATCATTGTTTATCAACCTATGCAAAAATACCCACTTTACAAAAGAAAATAAGTTACTAGGTTTAGCACAGTATATTAACTGTGTCATAAATCGGTCATAAAAAGACATCCATATCGCCACCAGTCTCTTTAAAATTAGACAAACTATATGGCAATAAAAACGAAAAATAAATTAAAAAACTCAAATTCTGAAAAAAAAGCTGACTTACTTTGTGTTCAGTATAATTGGTGAGTCTTTCTCGTCGTTTTGCGATATGCATAGATTAGACGCCAATTGTTGTGTTGAGTCTCATATGGTATATTTTAGTTGTGGAAGACGATACTTACATTTGAAATGACGCCTAGTGTGTAAATTTGAACAAGACAATAGAGAGTCTATCATAATAGAAGCATTTCTGTTTGCGTTGCGTTTGATTTGAGAATTAGGATTTGGCTTAAAGTCAAACAATTATATTTTCAGGCGAGTTTCAGAGTTACATGGGATGGTTGGAGAGACACGGATTCCGGTATACTAGAATATCAGTTTGATGTGTATCGTCTGCAAACAATAGATCCAACGGCTGATGATCCGCTCCTGGGACCAGAACATGGCATCGT
Source organism: Cyrtodaria siliqua (assembly GCA_037043455.1). Taxonomy (NCBI): domain Eukaryota; kingdom Metazoa; phylum Mollusca; class Bivalvia; order Adapedonta; family Hiatellidae; genus Cyrtodaria; species Cyrtodaria siliqua. The sequence goes on from JAWPHD010013027.1 coordinate 28,805, forward strand.
TTCCCACAAGGCCGTGCAGTATACACAGGTATACAATATATTACAATTAAAATTATAATGCAACAATGCAACGCGTTACTCCTTTAGCTAAAGTCTCAAATTTGCTACCGTAAAACGCCCGATTTACGGCCGGAAAATTACGTGACGTCACATAACGTTGAAACAAACGACGTCATTGGATGACGTCGACAAAATGCCGTCACCCATGAATTTAAAAAAAAAGTTTGTAGGTATGGTATTATTTATATATCTGGAATTTAAATGGAAACGCATTAGAACTGGGATAACGATGCTACGATTTTCATTCTTGGACGGCATGTGGTTGTGTTTACGGCCTGAAATTCTCAGACCATAAAATCATCACTCACATACCGTACCAGATTAAAAATCTAAGCATGGTTATCTCTTAATGTTTACAAGTATATTTTACATTTGAAATAGTGCTATTAAATGAAGGAAGAAGAATGTATGCCATAACGCACCGTTATAATTAGAGCTAGGAGTATAAAGATACTCTTAAGGTATACAAGTAAATCACACAAGTATTCATACCCGGTGTAGTCAAAATGTTCCCAGTTATATAATCTTTAACTTGTTGTGCGATAAAATGCATTGTTTGGGCATTTAGAGTATGTGTTCTTTGGCTGAAATGCCTTTATTGACTTGTTTGTGAGAGCTAATAACCATTTGCATGGCCATATGATGATTTTATTCATTAACTTGAAAGTTTTGAAAGTGAAAGTAGAGTAGATGTAAGAGGAATGTACTGAATGCAGTTTTATGACGTCAACAAAGGTCCGAAATGTATTGTCTTCAATGCTACATGTCCCTTAATTTTCTCAGCAGTTCCTAAGAGATGAAGGGCATATCACTAAGAATATGTAAGTGAATCTTACTTAAATTTGAACTTCATTTTGAACGATGGCAAACTATAAAAGTCGAACAGGAAATGCAGCTTTCACAGAACACAGTAAACCCAAAAACACGCAAAACGACAAACATGAATGGCAATGCTAACAAAGAATAAAGCATATGACGTCACAAACACAAAAAGGGTTGACAATAGGGCTACCGCCTTGGAACGGTCAATGGCAAAACAGGCCGCTGGGGGTTAAACCAGATTCTAGGGAGCACCAAACCAAAGAGGAAAGCATAGTGGCGAACTGTAAATGGGTCCACCACCAAGCATTTACTATGCTTTCCTCTATAATTGTGCGATGACCGGACAGGCTTTGGACCATAAGATGACGTCTACCTAAAGCCCAACAGGACGGTGAAGTATGTTTGTCTGCAACCGTGTCTTGTCGTGCCCTCAATGGGTTATTATCTTGTTGCTCTGGCTTCTGCCAAGACATTGAATATCTGTTTAAGGATTTCTATGCTATTGTGTTTCGTATTTATATTTATATATACACGAGTATCTTTGTTTTTTATTTATATTGTCTGATAATGTTGCCAATCGATTCAAGCTAACCAGTAGGCCTTATTGCCTACTGACCGTTCCAAGTCGGTAACCCTGTCTTCACCACCCTTTCTGTTGTATTTTGTCTCTTTCATTGTAGTTTCAAGTCCTTGTTTACAGTACAGTGCGGACCTACGATGCCATTGCGTTCGGACGCTGCTGTTTCTATAGGACCCTATATATCATTTTGTTGGTTAGAGAATAGTGGGAGAATAGTTTCTTTATTTACACCGTCCCGTTTTATTGGGATGACAGAGGTTGGTTTGGTGCACCCTAGAATCTGGTTTAACCCCCCAGCGGCGGCCTGTTTTTCCATTGACCGTTCCAAGGCGGTAGTTCTATTGTCAACCCTCTTTGTGTTTGTGACGTCATATGCCTTTATTCTTTGTTAACATTGCCATTCATGTTTGTCGTTTTGCGCGTTTAGGGGTTGCTGTGTTCTGTGAAAGCTGCATTTCCTGTTCGACTTTTATACTTATTTTTATACAGGATTCAATGGCATTTGATGTTACTGCCTTTACTCCTTAAAGGATATTCAGTTATTTATAAGTTATAGCATTCGCCTCAGCCTTACTATCTTATATATGTTGACATTTCTTTAGCTGTAAAATTTTCATTACTCAATGGATAAGTGTAGTAGCATTTGTAAGTAATACATTACGTGCATTGGAACTAGTTATTTCATTTGTATGTGTATGCTATAGAGTTCAACAACACTGAGCCTGACGGAAGCTGGAGCTTACTATGTGGAAATAATTACATACGATCGAGCAGGCAACCATAAGATGGCACGTAGAATTCTCCTTTTTGACGATGCGTCAGAAGTTGAACTACAAGGTGTTCCAGCAATTGCCATTACTGCAGATAAAGATACTGGATACAAGTGGATAAATAAACAAGCACCAGACATTGAACTTGTTTGGCCCAATAGATTTATTAACAAACGACACACGACACTTGGCTGGTTGAACAAAGTAAAGGAACATCCTGATCTAAATTATGAATTAGAAGATGTTGCGGGAGTATCTTCGAGAAGTGTAGAAAAATTTCATAACATTCTAGGTTTGTACTTAATATATTCGATCATTTTGTTGTTTTATGCAATTCTTTTATTTAATGTTTTTTTCGAAAGTGAGAAAATAAGCACGGTATTTAAATACATATAATGTGTTTTTGTCTAGTGACTAAATAACTGGTAACGTACATTCAATTTGAAGAAAATCTTAAAAGGAACAAACACGAATTTCAAAGCAGAAATCCGATTTTGACCGATTGTGACAGGCATTCTCAATGAAAACGAAATATCTTTACAGAAACCTTCACAATTATTTTGATTTTTTTTAAAAATTGGGGGCCTTTTTTGATATTCTAATGAAATAATTTGTAACAGTATTAACTTATTTTCGAATCCAAATTGAACGCGTATAGTATCCTTTTATTTATATAACATTTCACAGAGCATATCTTTGTATGGATAATGCATTATCAAAAACACCTGCTGTTTATTGTTTTCTTTTGTTAAGCAACCCCTTTTCAATTGTGTATTTGCCACTAAACATTCCTGTTAAAGGGACAATGTCCGTAACGTTTAGCTTATAAAACACAAAATAATTACGTTGACAGACATAACACACCAACCATTATTGAATATTTACTAAATAAAATCAAGATTGTTAGACGGAATTCAATAGCCGTACAAAACAATAGAAGTACCGCTTCGTGGGGTTGAACTCATAACCCACACTAAAATTACAGTCGCGGGTAATAATAGTCGAACGTGGCAATAGTCGAACTCGCTACCAACTGAGCTAACCGTGCCATATGTATTACGTAAGAGATACAATGTATAAAAGGTAATGCGCTAATGGATATCATGTGATCAGCAGAAAATGTAAATAATATGGGTCCCACATTATTTAAAAATCATAAATTAAAAAATAAATCAAACTCACGAATGTACTACAGGCTTATCTCGGTCTTTGCTATTGTTTTCATGTATACATTTCACTGAATAAAATCAGGCAGTTATTTGGCTATGCTCAATATCTGCTTACTTACAGACAGTGTCCCTTTAAAGTGTATAAAAATAGTTTAGTTACTTTTTAATTTGTGACACAATGACTGCCGAAAAAAAAGTAATCAAAATTAATCAAAGATAGTTCATGATAAACACACATGCATATCAACCATCGTAAAATAATACCATATATCATTGATTATTATTATCCATAGTGAAAAATCCAGAGTTAGTAACAGGACGCTATTGCTGTATGGTAAAGGAGTAATATGAGTATTGAGTATACATGTGTGTATGACTGTTTCCCTTCTTATATTTACCTAGAATATAGCAGCACAGTGGGTATTGTCAATGATAAACTGAAACGTGTTTGTTTTTTATTACTTAGGTATTGTTCGAGTAGAAATAGCATACAATGTTGATTTTGGGGGACAGATACCCGTTATCAAAAAAGATTTCATCACAGTCCCTCTAAACTACTTTGACGCTCAGAAAATGATAATATATGAAGAGTTTGAGGATGGAAAACAATTAGTGTTTTCGATACGAGGTTATGACGTCATGGATAAGTACGCAGAAGACAAGGTTACAGTGACCATCGATCTGTCACCACCAGTGATACAGAACCTATGGCTGACCAAGGGAGACATTGTAAATATAAGCGTACACAGTGTCGTCGAACTTAACCAACTGACGTAAGATGTGTTCAATTTACTTTGATAATGTAAATACACGTTTGGTTATTTCTAGCAAGTAAAGTAGATGTTTTTGTATTTATGTATATAATATTGTGCTATACAGCTTGTGACTAAATATTATTAACTCAAGCATACAGTATATCGTTTGAATGGCATAACTTCTTGATATCCTCAATTGTTTTGCGAACGACTGTACCTATATAATTTATTTTGTAATAATCCCACACTGACATATCTGCATTAAACATTATTTCATTGGATGACACGTAACGCGTCGTATTTAAAAAGTTTGCACATACATGAACTCTTCTTTTCTAGCGCGATAGTCACAATACAAATGTTCATCTTTTTTAAGGACCTATTTCCTAACGCTAAATGATCATTGAAAAGGCAAGGAAAACTTGCTTATTTACTTCTAACATGCTACATGACCGATTAGCTCAGAGCAGTATATAATACTTACAACTTTACTTTTATGACGAAACAAAAAGCAAATTAACAAGTAAGCTGTACTAAATAAAAAACGTTATTGATAATTCCTTGTTTTTAGAATAAAAACACTCCAAACACAACTAATGAAACACCTACTTTTATGTTTGGATATGAGAGCCTCCTCAAATGAAATAAAATTGTATACTACCATTTTCTCATGCAATTGTATGTCTAACAGTGATTTACAGTTACCTATACAAATGTTCTCCTCCCCCAAATAAAATAGGTCCTTATATGTGTTTCCCAATCTTACAAAGTCGTTAGTATCGAAGGTTAGAATTACAAGGATTAAATTAGTTAGTATAGCGTGTTTGCATGTATAAATGTTGTCAAATATCGCATCACATTCAACATAATAACATACTGTCCTTCGGAGTTGTGCGCGGTTGGGCAAAGATTACACACATACATAAATACCATAACAAATAATTCTTATAAAAGTGTATATACATATTTTGTTATTTGTCGTTTTTTCTTTATAGAATACCGTGTTTCTTTCAGTCTTGAGTGGGAAGTTTACGATGTCCACAGTGGTCTTCATGAAATTTCATGGAGACTCTTCGACAACTTCACCAGTACTGACGTGATGCATGGAAAAGCTCACGAGACTCCCCAAGGCGATGTTCAGGTAAATTTTTGTCATCAAAATATAATTATTTTGAAAGGAAATCATGTTTATATAAACATAATATAGTTAGTATTATGGATTAATATGTATTGACATAACCACATCAACTTAGTTTATTACATGCATCGGCGTAGCTACTATTAGGCCATGTAGGCCCGGATTGGGTGGGTGGGGTGGAGGGTGGGGGTGGTCTTTAAGTGTCAACATTTGTTATTTTATTTTACAGTTCTAATTGAACTTTGTCAAATGTTATTTCTCAGATTTGTCAAAAAACATTTCTTCAAATACCACACAAATGTTTTGTCATATATATGCCAAAATGCACCATTACATAGCTAAGTTAAAATAAATTTGGGGTAGCATGCACCCGGACCCCTCTAGTTTTAGGGCCTATATATGAATTTCAGGTCAGCTACGCCCCTGACATGATATTCTGAACTTTAATACTAAACGACATTTTTCCACACAAATCAGTTGAATGTTACACCTTCAGCGTACTATGATATTAGAAAAGAAATAATATTTTGTTTGTTTGTTTGGTGTTTTTACGTCATCTTCAACACATGTAAGGTTATATATGACGGTCGATAGTCTTTTTTTCAAGCGTTAAAGGGACACATGGCAATCTTTATTTTTAAAATTCACGGCATCCCGCTATTTTTTCTGCATAACTTGCATTTGTTCAATCATTAATATTAATTATACGAATATTATAAAGCAATTTGTTTTTGCATATTATTAATTTTTGATATTGTTGCACCAATAATATATCAAAATTTATAGTATGATAAGACGAAATAGTAAATACTTAATATGTGATTTATTTAAATGTGACCAGGATAAAAGTAAAAATGATACTGGATATATAAATCGAGACACCCATTTCAAACACTTCAAGATTGCCGTGTGTCCCTTTAAATTAACATGTCTTCGTTTATTCTACCATTGATTTGAATATATTATTGGTGAAATGTAATCAGCAGTTATAATATGCAAACTTAATTTGCTTTATACAGTTCTTATAATTAATATTAATTATTGAATAAATGCAATTTATGTAGAAAAACTAACTGGACGCCGCGAGCTTAAAAAAATCAAGATTGCCGTGTGTCCCTTTAAATCCAACTTAATCACAAGCAATAATTCAATTGTAATAAATCTAAATGAGTTTACACACCAAACACGTTTACAGACCACCATTTTGTATATCTGAGTGAGTGACCTTTGTTCTCGGTCACTTTATTACTTGAGTTGTTTTCCGAGAGGCAGTGTAATTCCATACCGGTTATTTAGTGTCAGTTGTTTTCCGAGAGGCGGTGTAATTCCATACCGGTTATTTAGTGTCAGTTGTTAGTACTGCTTGAAGTTATTCAAACTTATCTCATCTTATCTTGTTTATTTCTTGGGAAACTTAATTGAAAACGGTGCATTCTTCTGTTAAAATGTATTACATAGTTATAGCGCGTACAAGTCCGTATGAGTGCCTCTTATGAATGTGAATATATGTAAAGTTTCATTAAATTCCTTTCAGCAGTTTCGGAGATGTGAGCTTAACGTAAAAAAAAGGTTAGCCAACGTTGGGACAAGTAGAAGAGATTTATTTTTTTTCGAAAAGTCGAGATCTTAGTGATAAAACATAATTATCACTTTCTAAAAATACGGATATGTCTGCCCAGTCGGATATGGCTGCGATTTTCAGAAACAAATTCATATATTTTGCTCCGAGGGCAGGATATGAATTGTTTTCTTGTTTAGTTTAAAATCCATATACAGCCACCGTATCGTATCGGCCCTATCGCGCTCAACATACTTCACGCGCTATCGACACAGTTTCAACAAAATGACCGAGGCGAGTCACTCGCTGAACGCATTTTAGAGCTAGATTGTCTCATTGAAAAACATAATAGACACACCAATGTATCACTACACGATACAAATTAGTTATGCGAAATGGAATCCCCAACACTAGGAAATAACTATGCAATGCATGTCAACATTGTTCCACGACTAGCTTGGGAATGGCAATGTCGCCTTGTCTGTGAACGGAGTTGTTTCTTCTGTAGGAGTGAATGTGTATCTGACAAGGGTGTCCATTACATAAGGAAGAGAGAGAGAGAGTTCTGCGTATCGATGTAATTCAGATTCTGCGACATCTCTTCAAAAGTTTTTTCATTCATAGACAACAGGTTGTGTGTATATGTGTTGATTTTTTTAAATATTGTATACGCAATAGCAGAATTGTGTGTATACTGCGTACTTAAGTTTGTATGCAAAAGCTGAAGTTAACAAAACAAATGAAATCTTAAACTGTTTAGACAATATGTGATAATTAGTTTATGATATGACAATTTTCATATCTGCCCCCATATTCCCCCGAGACTCGATATTTGCCCGAGAGCGTTAGGTCAATGGTAGATATAGGGATCTCGGGCGGATATGGGGGCAGATATGAATATTGCCATATAATAATCTATAATTATCATACAGGAAGTATTATCATATTAAAATACTTTAAACACGATACTTAAAAGCAAATTATGTCACGACACTAAAAACGTGCGACTAGAATATAAGTACTACACTTTCAAACATGTCTTTTTTCCATAGACACTAGGCGAATGTGAATCTAAGTATGGAGATTACGCAAGAGGAGCAAATTGTTATTGTACACCATTTGACGGATGTTTCCATAGACATTATGAAATAAAACCACGAATAACAACAACTGGTGACGATGGCCTGCATTCTGGAAAAGAAAATGGATTGCATGAAAATGATTATTTTCTTGAAGTAACTGCAACAAATAAAGCGTTACTGACAACAGTCAATTACCTTAAGGTATGTATGTATGTCTCCTTCGAAGATAGATTTGGAATAAAAATATCATCATTTTTATTATTTGATTGTCTATAGTGTTGTATCTTTACTATTAATATTATTATTGTTATTATTATTTATAGTAGTAGTAGTAGTAGTAGTTGTAGTAGTAGTACTAGTAGTAGTAGTAGTAGTAGTAGTAGTAGTAGTAGTAGTTGTAGTAGTAGTACTAGTAGTAATAGTAGTAGTAGTACTAGTAGTAGTAGTACTAGTAGTAATAGTAGTAGTAGTGGTAGTAGTACAAGTAGTAGTAGTAGTAGTAGTAATAGTAGTAGTAGTAGTAGTAGTAGTAGTAATAGTAGTAATAGTAGTAGTAGTAGTAGTAGTAGTAGTACACGTTTTATCTACATTATCGTGCATCATTATCACTGTGTGTATAATAATAATAATAATAATAATAATAATCCTATTTATAGATAACAATAGACACCTCCCCACCGCACGAGGGAACGGTTCATGACGGCAAAGAGGGACAGTTTGAAGTAGATTTCCAACAATCGTTAGATCTATCGGCACACTGGGACGGGTTCTTTGACAAAGAAAGTGGAGTGTGGTTTTATTTGTATGGATTTGGAAAGGAGTGTTTGGATTCTTCGAAGTTAGATATCCATTCTAGCGAGAATCAAAACGTAATGCATATTGTAGGCATACTTTACCAGTCGTTCTTGTTATTTCCTCTTATTAAAAAGGTCAAAAATACAATGTTTACCACGAAAGTTTCTTGAAACTAGTAAGCGTGTATATCATTTATTTAAAACATTCAATGTTTATGTATGCCATATGATTAACAAATGCAATTAAGAATATTTTTTATTTTGCAAACTTGTATCTGTATAGTCTGATCTACGAAGCAGCATATACATATCCATTGTGAGAATATTTTCAATTAATAACGAAAATATATCGACTTTGTTGTGAGTTTCTCTACATATCCATGTAATATTTATGTTTAAAAATGATACAAACATTAACACATTTTAGTAATGTCAATTCAATTACATCGAGGTTTTTAAAAACACCAACGCGCTGGGTCGGACTATCTATTTTGTAGTATAGTGTACTTAGTGAACCTGTCAGAACTATCCTTATGTAACTTCTGTTTATTGGCGATAGAGCATGGTATAGCTCAGCCCCTTAGTTATTTTGATTTAAATGAGTTAATGATTTGCATTCATCAACGGACATTTCACCAAGTGTACTACAAATCTTAAATTCAACTTTATATAAGTTCTACGCTATCACAATATGTATGCATTAAATAAATGATGAACGTTTTTCTAAACGTATTATGTTATATGACCCGGCCTCTTTGCAATAAATATTTACGAACGTTATTAATACAATTTGAGTAACGTTTTCCTTCTTTACAGTTTACATCTGCCAGTTTAGCTTAGTGATAGAAATTGAGAGAGTTATGTTGCATAAATTAACAAAAATGTGTACACATTTCTTGCATTGACTTTAAAATGTTATAGTGTTCTTAACGTATTTAAGGTTACCAAGACATATATTACTTCCGCATCTTATTTGGCTCCGGGACCTGGGACATATTTTGTGACAGTAGTGGCATATAATCATGCCCTGGACCACAGCTCTCCCGTTTGTTCTGATGGAGTTACAATCGATTCGGATGTATCAGAGGTGTCTGAGGTAGTTGTGATTGGCGCTGTGACAAGACAAGGCCCTGTCAAAGATGACCAAGATAATGTCTGGTTTCTTTATAGAAACAGAGTCATTGAAAAAATAGCGAGCCCATCAATGGAATGTATGTAAGTGCTTTTATCATGGACTATACCTATATACCTTTTGTGCATTTCAAAATTTAGAATAGAATTTACATTGAGTGTACTTTACTTTTAAACACATATTAGTATCCATCATAACTTGTTCATAAAATGAGTTATATGCAGTTATTTTACGATGCGTGCCGATAAGTAGGCAAGCGGAGAAACCAGATGTCGCATCCAGTTCTTCAAAACAAGCTCAAACTAAACTCAAATCTACACGTCTCCATGAACAATTTGTTGCAATGCGCTGCATACACAATAGAACGTCTCTGTACCAGTGAACAACTTCCTGATATTTCTTAAAATTGTATTTTTTGGTGGAACAACGTCTGTTGCTCGAAATACCCAGCAGAAACCATGGGGTCGACCAATTGCTTATTTTGCCTTTTTTAATTATCCTTAGTGTGTAGAGACCATGCTGAAATTTTCCTTTTCATTTACATGTTCCGATGTATCACTCACTATCCATTAATAGATCATTCTGCGATCCGGACTAAAAACAATGAGGCATACTTCTGACTAAACACATAAAATCTAAACGTGTCCCATTTCTGTAACTGTAACAAAAAATAGAAAATATTAGCACATTTAAAGAAATAAGCAAGAACATAATAACATAGATATATGTTTAAGCGCAAGAATGTACCTACCATGGCATGCAAAGGAGAATCTCTTTAGCGAGGCATTGATTGGTGCATTTTATTTATAAAATACAACGTCTTATAATTCAGTATTCTTCTTTTTAAAAGTGATAAGGCGACCTTAGTTCCAAGTGAGGATGTACCGCTATACCCCCACAAGCGGCTTATGAACGGTACAAGGAGTCAACTAAGTTCCAATTCCGCATGCTCTAGATCCGATGGTGTACACAACGAACTTATGTCATTTGTTACATTCGATACACACGTGAGTGTTTTTCTTATAATCATGTAATACAATGCATAGAATAAGGTCGGCAACTCATGTTGCAACTAAAACATGTTTCAAATTAATGTGAATGGTTCACATACATCTGTCCATCCATTGTACTTTTTAAGGAATCAGTGTCGGGTTGTATTATAATGTTGCTTGCATGACATTTGCATCGTTATTACATTTTTCATTATTTCGATTACCTTGCGTTTGAGTGCTGTGGTTCCTATAGTACCATTTTTCGCATTTTTATTTTCTTAATGAAAAACATTGCATAATATATTTGTTAAAACACAAACTAATGTATTGTTATCTTATTATTCATTTTAGGTAAAGACTATAACGTCAATTCTATTCCAGCTTGAAATATCGTGGAATGTATCCTACAGTTTAAGCGGCATTTATGACTTTGAAGTGGGACTCTCCTCACAGAAATCTAATGTTCCGGACAAGATGCCTTTCAGGTCTGCACGGCACCATCAGCATATTAGAATATTCCATCCAAACATAATGGATGGTGAAGAGTTTTTCGTTGTCATTAAATCCATGACAAACTCAGCTGTAATGGATTACAAAGTGAGTGATTCAAGTTGTTTTACTTGTACTTTTGAAATATGTATGATTATTCTACCAAAATGATATACATTAAAATCAACATATACTCAAAGCTATTTTATTAAATTATATATGTTTGGACACTATTACGGTTACCTAGCATTTTAGATTAGTGTACAAGCATGTATCAAACATAAGAACAGTATGTTGGGGTAAACTTCAAGAAATGATGTAGGATGTGTTCTATAAAATAATATTTCGCATTGATGTTAGGTCGCCCATTGACGTAAGTGGTAACATATACACTCTCTTTTCTGCTTTAAAGGTTGTGGGTCCTTTTTTGGTTGATACATCAAAACCTGTCTTTGAAGGAGATATCAAGGTAACGTTAGAGTATGCTGATAAATACGCCTACTTAGTTGCAAGGTGGGTCAGCGATGCTTTCGACGACCATGGAGATCCTAATCAATTACAGTTTCAGGTTGCAGTCGGTATGTTTGTTTTCTTTCACACTATTTATTTAAAGTCCTCAATACAATCTGATTATCTGGTTTAACCCGTGCTTTTGTTACAAGAAACCTCTTTCGTTTTAATGAAGTCAGTCGTGTCGAGTTATCAAATATTTTTAAATGAGTATGTGATATCTGTAGTTTGTAAAGAGAAATAAAAAAAACCATACACTTCATAATTTTGCTTTTTTTGTCAATTCCTACCGGTTCTAATAAGTTATTGATTTTAATTAACGGATGTTTTTTGAATTTTCAGGATCAGCTCAATTAGCGAATGACGTCATGCCATTTAAAAACCTCGTGAATGGCGCGAGCTGCATAGTAATATCCCCTGCGTCATGTGCGGCAGTAAATATAAATATGTTGCCATGGCATCTACATGGTCACCATAGTTACTTCTTGACGATAAAGGCGACCAATACAGCCGGACTTTCTGTAACTGTGTCTTCGGAAGAGTATGTGCATGATGTCATTCTTGCGTCCGTTGGAGTGGTCTTTGATATCAGTGTCTACTCCCAAGTGGAGGTAATTCTTTACGGATGTTTTCTACTTTCCAAGGCGTATCCTGTAAAAGAATATTGGATATAAATATGTTTATAATCTACAGATATACAACATGTTATATATTATGTATTAGATTAGGTATTTTAAAACCAAATTGTTTATTTTATTGATATACTGCATATTCTTTTTCAACCAATGAGAATTTTGAGTACTTAGAGTAGTTCCACAATTATATTGCCATCTTTAACAGACTAATATCCTACGTTCAAGTCTTCGACAATGTGTTTCTTACCAAAAAATATATACATTACATATAAAATATTAGTCATATGTTTTAGTTTCTAGATATAGAGGACATAGACTACCAAACTAGTACGACGAATATATCAGTACGTTGGTCAGGGTTTGAACACCCTCACCTTCACATAAAATTCCATGTATGTGTTATGGACAAACAAGAGGACGTTATACTTACGTGCGAGACTGCTGAACATGTTAACACTCACAGCTTCCAAGATATACATCTAGTCCCATATCAGGTAAACCTAAATAGTAAGGCACATTCAGCTTAGTATAATGTGTTTAAATGTTCATATTAGTATTACATTATTGCTAGAAGGCAGGTACATTGTATGTGTAAATTAGTCAACTAAGACGCATTCATTTGCTTCTCTTACATGAATCACAACTCATAGCGTTTTATTTGTCATTAAAGTAATGTATTATTAAACTTCGGGTAAGCACTGAGATAAACAAGCTTCCAAAGCAATACTATGGGCTAGTGACAGTTTGGGCTTACGCTAATGTCAATAGTGAATATATTTCAGACGTATTACCAGATAGTGATAGCAGAAACAGATGTAGGCAATGTAACTGCCATCTCAGATGGTGTAACAATTGTTGTTGATGGTGACACACTGCACGGTATTGACGTATTTGACGGAGTTCCGTGTAAGGCTACGTCTGATGAAGGTACGTGAAACATTTAAGCTTTCTAATTATAACCTCTTATTTTAGTAGCCATATACACGCTTTCTACAATGTATAATATAAATGTGTACTAATTGTTTCAGTACTATACAATTACATGTTTCTTAGTATTTTCTATTTGCGTATGCATTGTTTAAATCTTTATAAGCTCTTCTCGTCATATACATTAGTTCCATCTGATATAACATTGTGTTCCAGCCTCGAACTCTTGCTTTATTTCTTTACAGATTTGATTCTTGAACTATCTCACCACACTGAGGTATGTTAAAGTATATAAAAGTGAAGTAAGTTATAATGTAAAAACAATATTAGCTTTAATTAAACAAAGTACATAAAAAAGATCAAGGTCAGTCATGGTGACATACTTTTGGTATGATAGTTTAGCATGAATGTAGTAGTATCTGCTTATGGTCTTGTATCGGTATCTTAGAAATCTTAAAACACGTCTAAGAATAGTAACATGTCGGTCAAGGTTGGTAATGATAACTTACTTCTAGTATAAATCTTTTTCCATGTTGCAGATGTATCTGCGTATGAAGTTTGAAATATGTATTGTTATCGGTGACTTAGGAACTACGTTTAATCAATTTAACCAGTAATCCTTACCTTACCACTGTGTGACTAATGGACGGGCAAAAAGAAGCAGGGCAAGACATGGACATTGACGGACTACGGTAACAAAGTCTGCTCCTCCACTATCGTAATGTTTAATATCGTTGTAGGACAAACGTTTAAAATGCACCTCCGATATAGATTACCAGTCTTCTACCAATGAACTTCAAGCATATTGGACAATACCCGCAGACGTTAAACATTTCGTACAGGATGTATACTGGGCTGTGGAGGAAAGAGCCCCAGTTGCTGGTATTATACTTTATCACATAACTTGCGGTGTGGGACGTTATACTTACGTGCGAGACTGATGAAAATGTTAACACTCACAGCTTAAAAGATTTACACCTAGTTCCATTTTCATAATCATAAAGCTATAGTGTAATAAATATGTAAATGAAGACCGAATCATCGTTCTATCTTTTCCGTTCAGCTCGGTGGGTACCATCGATTTTCGTAACGTTTAAAACACCGGATAACGGAAATCGATGAAGCAGTTTCGTTATTGTTCGGTGTAGTACGGAGAACATACGACGTTATCATACACAACTGTCGACGTCATCACACAACAATATATATAGGCTGCTGCCAGTAGCGTAGCTACCTATTAGGCCAAAAGGCCATGGCCTGCACGTAATTTTCACGTGCATGGCTGAAAAACATAACAATGGAATAATAGTGTTTGAATTTGTTGAATTCTGAAGTGTGATTTTGCTTAAATTGTTATCTAAATATTCGCCAAAACGCGAATGAGAATGCAATGTATAAAATGTTCACTTTGTATATATATTTTAATACAAATGCTAATTGTGTTTGCTTAAAACAATTGATTTGTATGCCACGAAAAAGATATGGTCACATGGCTTTATGACGTCATCATTCCAAGACGGATGCCACTATTTTGTGTCTGTGCAAATGTACATAAGGTCATATCGCTTGTATGTGTTATGGTATTTTGATATTTCTTTCACCTTTGTTCAAGTTTTTAAAAACATTGTTTAGGTCATTTTTCCTGTTTTTCTATATTTTTAGACATTTCGTTCACCTTTTTCTCTTTTTACATGTTTTGAGAATCCTTTAAAAAAAAACGCGTTAAATAAAAGTGTTATATTTCCTTCAACCTAAACAAAACTGTGTATAAACATTATTCAAATACATTTATTTGATTAATGAACACATTTCTGTATTTTAAATGAGCACTGTAACAAACAAACACGTTATATTACAAATTAAAAATATCAATTTAGCAAAATACCGCTTAATCCGGTGCTAGTATGCGCAAGAGGTATTCACCTTATGTTACCTCGTATGAACAGATATAATAAAAAAGAGTCTGATACTTTTCTCTCTTGTTCTCTCTTGTTCGTGCTTTTTGTTGTCAATGATCCCACTTTCAGTATTTATACAGTTTTTAACATGTGTCTTAAATATAAACATCAGATAAAACGTGTTTGGTTTAATTAAAATTTTAAATTTCAAATAGTGAGCGTGTTATTTTTTGTCCTTATAGACTACTGGACACTTTTTAAACAATACGAACATATTAAGACGTCATTGCACTTGAAAAGCAGCGAGTTGTTTCTAAAACCGGGCCGGAGATATCGTATTTCGCTCAAATACTGTGCGGAGACTCATTGTTTCCAGCCCCTAGTTAGTAACGGAGTGACAGTTATTCCAAATCCACCAACTATCAGCGAACTGCATGTCCACTATAATGATACAGAGAAAAAGGTAAATTTATTGATAATCTCATAAAAATGTATGAACTGAAATAATTGTAATTCGCTTTTATTGTTATATTGACAGCATTTTTTAAAATATTTTTGATTCAATTTTTAATGCTGTTGTTGCATGTAGTTTTGATTGATATTGTTGTTGTGAGTTTAATATGTAATTCAATGTATCTAACATTATTTTCTGATTAAATCTATCGACTTTCTATCGTTCCGTAATTGTGTAATACTGACATGAAATATGCTGACGATCTCTATAGTTGTGGGTCATTTCGAATGTTTGAAGTGTATGCCATTAAAATTAGGTAATTCGCACTCTCTTTTTCAAAGATTATCGCTGAATTCCTACCCTTCCATGATGCTGACATTGAAGAGATTGTCGAAGCTCAAGAGGCGATGGATCATTATGAATGGGCGTTTACGGACAATGACGATAATGGACAGCTTTTGACCAAGTGGAAGAGAATGAGTGTTGTCAAAACTGACACTGGCAAGGTAACTAACTCTATCATAGTGCGATAGAAATATTTGTAAATAATTTGTTTCTCCGAATATGCTTTCATAGGGATACCTCTATAATCGTATAGTTTTCTGTTATAATAGACCTGTATTACTAATGCATTTATAAATGAATACTTCTGTGCATTTCACAAAAGCCTATAAAATAATGTCTATGTAAATTCATTCAATAAAACGTGTTTAACTTCCTGACATTAAACAACCTATTTATAATAAACAGAGACAATATTTAATAATTGGATACCAGCAAGAACATTCTTAACTTTTAATGTGTCTTCAATCTCGTCTTGTCGTCCAGTTAATAGTTTATTCTCGCGTTGCTGGCTTCTGCACAAGGCAAACGTACTTACTGTGTGGCTTTATTTATTCCCTTGTTGCTCTGGCTTCTGCCAAGTCATTGAGTATCTTCATTGTGGCTTTTTAGGCTATTGTTTTTTGTTTTTTTGTATTATATTTACACGAGACTATTAGTGTTTTACTTATATTGCCTATTGATGCTGCCTTGTTGGTTAGAGATTTGATCATGGTGGGGATTTCTTTATTTACACTGTCCTGTTTTAATGGGATGGCAGTAGGGTAAGTGTGAGGTTTGGTGCACCCTAGAACCGGTTTAAACCCCCAGTGGCCTACTTTGCCACTGACCGTTCCAAGGCGGTAGCCCTATTGTAAACCCTTTTGTGTTTGTGATGACGTTTGTATTTATTATTACTTTTGCCTTCTTGTTTGTCTGTTTGCGTGTTTGTTTCTGTGTTTTGTGGTTGACTGTCCTCCTTGAATGCTACTTTCCCTGTCCGATCATTTTATATTTCTGTCTTTGCTTTCGTATTTTAGATTCATATATACATGATCATTGTTGTGCTTTACCTATGCTGCCTAATTTGTTAGAGAATATAGAATATAGGCGGCGATAACCTTATTTATACTGGTTCATTTAATTGGGATGACATTAGGATAAGATAAGATCAATTTGATGTACCCTAGAACCTGGTTTAAGCCTACAACGACCTCTTTTGCCACATACCGTTAAAAGGCATTATTCCTGTTACCAAGTATTTTATGATTGTGTTGTCGCTTACTTAATGTATAGATAAGTATTTATCCATAAACTTGCTGTTTGCTTTAAATGCATGTGTTTTTTCTGTTATGTAGTCAAAAATACATTAGCAGCCAACTAGTTTTACTGTTGAGATATGACTAAGAAGGCACAATAATGGGAATTACGTCTTTTTTATTTGCCAATCGGTTTTCTTTCCAGTTCATAGGCCTTAGATTTGATTTGTGTTTTATGTCAATTCATTAGGTAGCTTTCGACATTACTCTTGAGAAAGATATTGCATTTTCCAAGTGTTGGAAATTGACTGTTCGGGGATATACTAGATCGGGTTTGTCATCAACGATAACTACAGAGATTAGAAATTGTAGTGACATCAATCAAGTTAGACCAAATATCGTCATAGATGTTGTGGGAGAACATGCGAAAGCGTCAGGTAAGTTTCATAATCATATTATTTTGCGATGTGTTTCTTACACAATGTACCAACTCGGTGACAACGTAGAAACAGACATAATTTATAAATTTTAATAAAGTTCGTAGAAAAACACAGTGACCTCTTTTGATATTACAGTAGTATAGTAATACTTGCCTGTTTAATGATGCAAGTGCAAACATTTAAATCTAAATATGGCAAGGCAACAATGGCCTGCGAAGAATAAGCGGGAGAATGAACAATTCACATCAATAGTTTTTAACATGGTCGCCTGTACAAAACCTTTCATTAATTGGCTGTACTGATAGAACCCACATATTTAATTACGTATCAGTATCTTATTCAGGAGACATTCACGAAGGACTGCCTATATCAATGGAAGAAAATGACATTTGGTCGCATGACGACATGGACTATACTCTACACCATAACATCATATCTGCTGTGTGGCCCACATTAAGGTAATATAAACGTAAAAATTTAGCTTAGACTAAAATTGAATTGCATGTCATTGCAAATACAAAAATGAAGTGTGTGCGTGTGTGGTTGACTGTCGTTCTTGAATGCTGCTTTTCCTGTTCGGTTTTTAATATATATATTTAGTTGTGTATGCTTCAAATAATTTTTCAGTTTCAATTCAAAGCGGATTGTGGCAAACAAATATAGATGTTTGCCATGCTTCTTTAGAAGTCATTCTTAACAAACAGATCAGAGAATATGTTTTAATTATCTTGTACATAGGTACAATTGTACACAACATAGGTACAATTGTACACATTATAAAGTGTAGAAACAATACGTTATTGTAACTTGTAGTTCATGAGTTCATGTATTACTGATTTTTGTCCATTACAATTAGATTTATGATTAAGCCGTCAAATTAAGCCGTCATGACGCCGCCGAGATGCATCAAATGGTGTATTTTTTCATTTGCTAGCATAACAACGTGGCTTTTGAAACCCACTGGTTTCAACGATAGTTCTTACTTTCAGAAAGATACATGTTTGTCTCAATATGCACATAAACATATATAGACTTCTCAGTCGTAGTGAGAGAACTCGCACAATCCTTGGTTCAAATACCTCCCTCATCAGTATATATTATGAAACAGATTTAAAGGCGCATTGTTTAACTGAAGTTACCTGCATGAAGACTGTATGAATTTGATATTTATTATATCGAGATCATGATTTTAAACCGATTTTACATTGACTTAATCTGTGAATCGTTAATATAAATATGTTAGTACCTTTATAATCGAACTGTGTAGCTTCAATTTAGCAGATTTTTGGTCAGAATCAAGATGAATGAGCACCGGTATGCATAACATGCCTAATTATAACATTAAAGAGTAATATAATTACGTTTTCATTCTTAATCAGACACAAAGAGTATATATGGGCCATTCTGGAGATAAAGGAAGAAGACCCATCAATATTTTACAAAGAGCCTGCTGCATTACTGCTATCCCACCCGTGTACACACCCGGATGCTGTCAAATGCGGAAACACTGGTATGTTAATATTTCCATAAAATAATTGCGAATTAATACTTTGGTGGAAATGCACAAACAATAGAATAATGTAGCAGACTTGTTTTTGTTTTTTCTTGAAGCTTTTCAAATACAAGTGATGTTTTGATATAAAAGCAAAGACAATGCTTTCATCTTTCATTATTAATAATGTATAGAATTGAAAATAAATTATATTGAACAATATTCATATGGAACATAATGCTTGTTAAATCAGTTTAAACAGCGTTCATTCTTAAGGCTACATTAACTTTACTTAAGGAGTAGAATATACTTTAAAGCCCCAGCGGCCTTTTTTGCCACTGACCGTTCCAGGCCGGTAGCGCTTTTGTCACCCCTTTTTGTGTTTGTGACGTCATATGCCTTTATTCTTTGTTAACATTGCCATTCATGTTTGTCCTTTTGCGTGTTTTTGGGTTTACCGTGCTCTGTGAAAGCTGCATTTCCTGTTCGACTTTTATACTTATTTTATAACAAAATACTAAGTTCTCTGGGCGGTTTTTAATTCCGGTCCCGCTCTACCGTAACATGAACAGACTCAATAAAACCATGTCTGTTACTTGTATCTCTTGTTTGTGTTTGTTGCTTCCAAGGGATCCCCTTTTCAGTATTTATTTACCCCCGTTCATAAGGAGATAAAACTTAGGATATCACATTTAATCCGTCGTTCATAGCAACATAAAAACTGCACTGTCCTAATCATTGAGAAATAGTTTGCATAACATACGATCCGAAATCGCGACCTCCGAATTGACAATAACCATTAGGCTATAGAGAGCCAGCTGATGTCGTACTTTTAACTTAACTATATCATTCGTCTGATATTAGACTTTGGTTATTTCTTAATTTTATTTCAACAAAATAGCCATAGTATATGTTCAATAAATGTGGGAGTTGTTTTCGAAGGTATTTGATGTACGCAAATCATAAAAAGAACATTGGAAAAATGACAATGTCCATAATGAAACATGTAACTTTGTATCTATAACCATAACTGACTACATGGCCCTATGGCAAAGCATATGGATTATCCGTAATGATATTATATGTAAATACTCATTTGCCTTTGTTTGTGCAAAACATGAACTTCCTCTTATTTTATTTTACAGATTTATCGTATATAAATGTTTTCTTCGACGAGGAAGAACTGATTCATGGTCATCGGTATATCGTATGTGTACACGCAAATGCTACCAGCCTGAAGCACGAGCTCTGGACCCAGGTACTGGAAGAAATAAGCTCGTGTAGTGACGGTATAACTGTAGATCTGACGCCACCCATTCCTGGAAGTGTGTGGATAGGAAACAACATAGGCCAAATGTATCAGGTACATTTTAGTTCTGGTGAAGTAAAGGTTATCCTGTTCAGCTGATACTGCATATTCCTAAAACAATATGGATAGACAAATGTCTGTCAAATATAAGGTAATGTTCAAGTTCACGTGTAGTGACGGTGTTACTGTTGATCTGTTGGCCCTATCAATACAGTTTTCTAGAACTGTATTGATAGGGTATACTTTACAAAAAATGAATTTAATTGTATCATACTAAATTGCGAATGTGTTTGTGTTGCTAAAACTAATATGCATCTGCCAATTTTATCATTACAGACATCAGTATCAGATCTGACTGTCAACTGGAATTCGTTTCTGGATGTCGACGAGGAGGGATATAGTGTACATACAGGCGGTATTTCAGCATACCAAGTCGCTCTAGGTACTTATTTCTTGTCAGTTAACAGTTTAAATGTGCGTATGCAGTACAAAGTAAGGATTTAAATTTGCAACAATATTGAATACCTCTAATTCATTAACAAGAGTGGCATGACATACACAAAATTACCATATTTCGGCACAAATACCTTAAACAAACTATTACTTGAACTATGCTGTGTTATTGTAAATCCTTATTTTTATAGATCTTAAACACTTTCATATTTATATTTAATATTTATTATATAGGCAAGTGATTCAAAACGAGCTTCGATCATTATATTTCTATAGACGTGTTCAGAATATACGCACGCATGTAGAATATATATTTTAACTACGTATATGTGACGACGGCATTAACTGCGAAGAGTGCATAAATCTGCCTAATCAAAATTAAGGCAAAATATAACTTTTATCCATGACATGGACATTCAATCTGAAATGAAGACACGTTGAAAGTTTTAACCTAACATGTAAAGCGCATTTGGAGTTATTTGGGATTTTAAGAAATTCAAAACATCAAAACATGTGTGGCATAATATTTATATTAAACGCCTTTATTAAACTAATAAATATGAAAAGAATATACTCTCGTAATAAGCATATATAGAAAGCTGTAAGTTATTTAGTATTGTAATAAAAGGTTAATCTTCCTAAATGTAGGTATAAAAGTCAAACACGAAATGTAGCATTCAGCACATTTTATGCTACTTTATGACGGTCGATTGTTTAGTGTTAGAGGCAGACCACTCACTTAGTCCTGAGTAGAACCAGTAGTATATACTTTCCGCCATATGTAGGAAAAATAGAAGCAAAGTATACGAACCACAAATATAAGAGTAAATCTCTGCCAGGCCTCATCTAACAACTACAAAGCAGCATATAAAGGCAACATAAGTATAACATAAAGATGATCATGCAAATATGAATATAAAAAATATTCGAAATCAACAAAGCAAGTATCAGTATAAATTAACAAAACATGTTCAGAAGATAGTAGTCACTCTATAAACTCGTCATCTAATATCTCTCCAGGAACGTCGATAGGTGGCACAGACATAATTACATTCAGAAACGTTGGATTGACAAACCACGTGACCTTCCACAACCTCAGGCTGCAGAGTGGTCATACATACTTCGCCACTGTGCAAGGTGATTGTTTAATTATGCTACTAAGTATATCAACAATTCAAGTGGTGACTATAGTTGAGACTAAACTGACTATCTCATAGAGTTATATAAGCTGATATATATTTTAATAAGATCCTCATATATCTCCTTTCTCTCTCCTCATCCTGTGTTTATGGAGTTTATAGCAGAGAAAAAATGTCAAGTATTTCTTTGTAGTACATTAGTCATTGACATAACATAGACTATAACACTGACATCACCTTAGTGAACTCGTATAAGTATTAGTTATAGAGTGGATATTCTATGACTGTTTTATCGCTAACCACTTTTTTCGTTATACTTTCGCTTTCCTGTATCATACGAATTTGAACAACAGACAGTATTCTCAGGCATGCGATAATGTATAATATATTATAAAACATATGACCAGCTTGATTCCATGTTTCCTTCTAAAATGAATATTTACTTCTATAGTAGTGTCGCACATTTAGCGTTGTGTTATTTATTTACAGACTCGTGCGTATTTCTTCCTTAAATTGATATCCTGAAATACCATATTCGCTTATTATGTTTCTAATATAGCATTTGACTTCACTGGCCAATCATCCAATGGCAGTTCGTCAGCCATGAAGATAGATACAACCTCTCCGATACTTACAAAACAACGGATTCAGCTACAGTCTCGTCACATTACAGACACTGCGTTTGTTTCAGCATGGTAGGTACAACGTGGTGGTGAGATTTATGATTATCACCTCTATGGTATGATTGACTGATTTTATAACTATGTGCCTTAATTTTAAATAGTACTGAGTTGGGATTTGTTATTACAGATTTCCTGGAAAATGGTGCAAGCAAAGTAATTATATTCGGCATATTCACAAAGATCGCGACGTTAAACGTCGTTATGTCATTTATATAAAATGCGTTATATTGTAACAATTACAGTTGGACTGGTGTATTCCTTGATACAGAGAGTGGAATATCCTACTTCAGCTGGTCAGTTGGAACTCATCCGGGATATGAAGATGTAATGACCTTCACCGATACGACAGAAGATTGTAGTCAGACAAGTCCTAGTGATAATATAACTCTGAACGAGGGTCATGCATATTTTATTTCAGTAAAGGTAAATGTTCGATATAAAGACTTTCTTTACCCCTCACAGAAACTGTATATTCGCACCCCTAGCCCCTCAAAAGACATCGTTTGACAATATATCCCACTGGAAAATTCGTCTTGAGCAGTTCGTTCCTTCAAACTTGTATATTTAGAAAGCACTACCCCGTCATATAAGCACATTCCTGACCAATTCTCCCCCCATCTGCCTCCACCCATACACACTCAACCCCCACCCTGACTTTCTCCTGCCTTTCGTCTAAAACCCGCTGACCAATGTCATAAATGTGACGATTTCTGAGGATCTCCCAGGGGGCTTAGGGAACAAGGGAACACGGCCATTTATTTTCAGGAACAAGGGAGCATTGTCTGGTATTGGTAATATTTTTGGGGAACTAGGGAACATTGGAACAATATTTTTGGGGAACAAAGCAAAATATTTTGGGGGACAAGGGAACATTTGGTGATATTTTTAGGGAACATCGACCCCACTGGGATGGCGTCATTTCTTACAAGGGGCGCTTCAGCATAAATATTTACCACGTAAAGCATCGCATAATTATAATGGTGTATCCACTGCATGTAAGTACCGCTACATTTATTGGTTCATGGACAGTATTTAATGGTAAATACATTATGTGTAACGATTCATTTTCTGCATATGGATGCGATTGCATTGCATATAATTCAATAAATTATGTATAACTATTCATTTTCTGCATATAGATGCGATTGCATTGCATATAATTCAATAAACACCACATATTGTGGCGAAATTCACTGCTACCGAACAAACTACCACATTTGAATATTATTGTAAAACATATCAACCACGTATAAGTAAAAAGTCATTGCATCTAATTAAAATTAGCATCTTAAAACAGTCATCATCTGGCGTTGCATATCTTTGTGTTTTCAGTGTTTACAATTAAAATGAATGATGCTAACTCTCTGTGTCTGGATTGGGTTATTATATACGTTTCTATAAATTATTAATGTTAACACTTTGAAGGTCCTGCTTTTATATAAATCTTGAGGAAATATTGGAAATTCATAAACTGTTAGATGCTTTCTACCTTTTTTGAAATTTGAAGACATCATTATGCATGTCTTTAACGAGGAAAGTGTTAGTATTTTATGAAGATAATAGACGAAACTGTCGATCAATAGTTAATTATCTGCTCATGCTTCGAAAACTAGTAAGATTCATTTAAACAAACCTCTCTCTTGATAGTCCTGCTCGTTTGGGCAACTATTTTACAGGCGTACAATAATGCCAGTTTATACACGACTGCGATATCGTGGGCATTTACAGTCGATGCTTCTCCACCTGTGGCAGGACATGTATATGATGGTCCCCGTAAAGATGATGACAAATATCATGATGTGGACTACGTGTCAAGCACGTCAACATTAGAGGCACACTGGGAGGACTTTAATGATGCCCACAGCACCGTTAAGGAGTATTACGTCCGAGTTGGGTCGTGTCCAGAATGCGACGACGTGTTGGTGAAGCAACCGATTGGTGTTAGGAACGGTAATGTTCATTTAATTGCCCTTGGTCTGACTGTCACCTCAGTAGATGTATATCAAGTCATACAGTTAGTGATAAATTTGTTTGTCATGATATGGTACCCTGTCAAAATATTTCATCGATTTTTGAAAATCATTTTTAGACTAATACAATGTATTAATAAACATAACATTTGCTATTGTATTGTGTATACCAGATATGTTTCATTTCTAGTTCGAGTATTCAAACTTGTAAACATATTTTGTTTTATCACTGTTGCATGAAGAGCTTAACATTTCTTCCTAGATTTGTCGCTTTCGATGTTAAGATTGGCAGAAGGAATGAGATATTATGTCACAATAACGGCCTGCAACACAGCTGACCTGTGTGCATCTGCGACATCTGACGGCGTCGTGGTTGACACTAGCCCACCGATACAAGGCCGTGTATTGGACGGAATGGAAGGGAAGGATATACAGTACCAAGCCTCAAGGCAAGTTGAAATTGTGTATAAAACCGGCATGATAAATATATAGTTGGCAAAAAATTAAACAGTAAATAAATATTTAATAAACTTACACACATTATATATATGTAAGAGTCAAGCATAAGTCTGAGCCAGTATATAGAAGCGTTTACGCTTTTCAACAATCAATGACAAAACCGGATCTGAAATCGCACCCAACTTTTAATTTATCGGGGACATAAATTATAGTAGCCTACTTGATGACATGTTCGAAATATGTTTTCTAATGACGATTATTATATTTGCAGAATACAAGTTGGTTGTAAGTGGTATGGATTTGTCGATCCACAGTCTGGTATATCTCACTACGTGTGGCGAGTGGGAACCACAAAGGGTACTGACGATATATTGCCGGCGACCAACGTACACAAAACTGAGGAAGCTTTCAACTTCGATCTTAAGACGGAGCTAGATGTCACACTCCCTGTCGGTAAAAGGTTGTTCTCAACCATTAGAGCGTATAATTATGCAGGTTCGTTTTATACTTAAATACGGTTATACATTAACATATTTACGTTATTATAAGCAGTATAAGATAACGTCAACATTTTGCCTTGCTAATATTAATAAACCATTTGGAATAAAAACGTATTGATTGCATTAAACAAACAAGAAATGTCACTGTAAGTGACAAATGCCCCTGAAGTGACCTTTGACCTCTAAGTGTGACCTTGACTTTGGAGCCACGGACCTGGATTTTGTGCGCGACACGTCGTCTTGTTGTGATGAGCACTTGTGCCAAGTTATTTGAAAATCCGTCAATGAATGACAGAGTTATTGACCGGACACGATTGTATGGACGAACGGACGGACGGACTGACGGATAGACGGACTGACTGTAGGACGGTGCGACTACTATATGCCGCCCTTCATGGGCATAAAAAAGAGTATAAAAGAAGAAATTTGAAGATCGATTAACACGATGAATACAAAAATTATTGCAGTCTCTGTTTGATCAAGACTGTTCATGCACAGTAGTGAAAAATGCTTGCTATCGCTCACGCCCTCTTCATGCTCTAAGTCTGGGTTGAGCAGAAATCGGATCTGCTTATAATGTTTTAAAAATATAAATGTTGAACAGGAAATGCAGCTTTCACATAATACAGTAAACCATAAGCACGCATACAAAACAAAACAAAATTAACAAGGAAAAGGCAAGTATGTGACAGCACAAACACAAAAGGGTTGACAATAGGGCTACCACCTTGGTTCGTTCAGTGGCAAAACGGCAGCTGGGTGGGGCTTTAAACAAGGTTCTAGGGTGCACCGAACCACACTCTTACGATAAGATCATCCAAAAATACCGGGACAGTGTAAATAAAAAAATCGCCATACTATAAAATCAGTTTCTTGCATAAATATCACATTATATGTTATTATACTATTTAGGCTTAGTTTCGAAGTGTCCCATTTAAAGTCAGCCACAAGTGTTAGGGATAAAGCGTAACTGTAAAATATGCCTCAATCTGAATTCAAACTCATGATATCTAACTTCCAACACCAGTTCTCTAACCATTCAGCTATCTAGACATGCGATTATTTTTCTATTGATTGCTATATATAATTCAAATCTAAGTTGCTGCTTTTATTGAAGGTATGTTCGTCGAGTCAACGTCAAACGGGTTTATTGTGGATGACACACCTCCGGTTGTAGTGGAACCATTGTCTCTATCTCCTATAGGAACATTTGATTTGATGACGTCAATCCTTCGGTCTATGATAAGAGTGGCATGGAACATAGAGGATACCGAGTCGTACATAGAAACACAGTATCTGTCAATATCGTCGCATGTTGGTGGAGACTTTAACTTATCATCAACTAAGGTATGGCTTGATAATAGTTGGATACATTTTGACATTTAACTTATCATCAACTAAGGTATGGTTTGATAGTAGTTGGATACATGCTGTCATTTAACTTATCATCAACTAAGTTATGGTTTGATAGCACTTGGATACACTTTGACAAATTGAAAGTGCTTTGAATACATTTCAGTGTGTGTATCTTAACAAAGTTTGAAATTTCTAAATGAGAGCACTGGTTTTATCATAATTCTGGCTTTACCACATCAATGTAACAGTAAACAGTTGAGCTTTAATACTGACAGACAAAACTTCATTCCGGTGCATATAACATGATAAAATACACACTGGATGATCATTATTTTCATTCAGGTGGCAGGAATCGTTCGAGACTATACATTTACTGGACTGACTTTGCATGACGGAAGCGTTTATGATGTGAAATTGTTATTTTGCAATGGTGCAAAACTGTGTGCAGAATCCAATTTAGATGGAGTTTTGATCGACAGTACACCGCCATTAAACGGTACGTAATCTTACTCAAAATGATGTGTGTTAAATGATATGTATCGACAATCCCAGTGCCTATAACAAAACAAAGGCCGAGAGGTTAGAGTCTCTGACTTGAAATCACTTGCCCCTCGCCGCTGTGGGTTCGATCCCTCATCGGTCTAAAAATCTGTATATGAGGAAGCTATCCAGCTGGCTTGCGGAACGTCGGTGGTTCTACCCAGGTGCCCGCCTGTGCACGAAAATTGCCCGAAAGGGACCCACCTGGGATATTCCTCCACCAATGGGAGCCGGAAAACCGCCATATGGCCTTCGCTGTTGGTGCGGCTATAACATCTAATTCAGTTCAGTTGTATAATGTTAGACAAGTTCAATTGATATGGTTTCATAGAGGTTAATGATATATTTTATCAACCGTAGAGTAAATGATCTTATGACAGGGATTACTTAATGATACATTGTATCTACTCTAGAGTAATTAATTTCCTGATCGTGATGGTTTCATATAGTAAATGAGTCGCCTAACCATATTGACTTCATATATGTTAAATGTATATTAAATCAACCGTGGAGTTAATCCGTCACCTGTTTGTTGTGGTTTTATATAACATTATGTTAATGATATCTTGGAACAGCTTGGAGCAATTCGCCTCCTAATTGTGGTGGTTTTATATATAAGTATTATGTTAATGGCACATTGTATCGACCATTGGGTAATTTGTCTTCTGATAGTGGTGGTTTCACATTATGTTAATGGTATATTGAATTAACCGTGGAGTAATTCGTCTCCATATCGTGATCGTTTCATATATTAGGTTAAACAGTTGATAGTTATCTTAGGTTGGTCCAAAGCAACTATGATCAAATAATTTAGCCCTAGCGTTATATTGCAAAACGGTTTGTAAATACGTCATGCAAGCATCATTATGAAATACGAACCTTTAGAACCGTAACCCATTTAATGTGTGGTTTAACAAGATTGTACTTCAATAAAATACAAAAACAAATAAAATATGATAGCATTATGAAGCATGATTAAATGGAACGAAAGACATCGCGTGTATAGTTCCTTTCCTAAAATTAAATAAAATGGTATGTGTGGAATGAAATCGGCCGGTGACGCTACCGGTTCAACAGCAGGTTCCTAGTGTACGTTTATGTGTAAGCACAACTCCCTCTATGCTATGAATCACACTACAGTCGGTACGACATTTGCTGCATAGCATGTGAGTTGTAATACTATATGGGTATGTAAGTATTTCAATTATTGAAACTTGAAGTATTAATATATATTATTTAAGTATTACAATATTTGCACTTATTTATATACATATTCATTATATACTTAATGCAGACCTTTGATATAAACATGAATTTAGTGCATCCATTTCTTGACTAAAGTCATACTGTACCATGATTGTCAACATTTCAAACTAATTGCAGGTATGTTTGCTATAAATACCGATCACGCAGCTGCATTGGGTCGTCAGCCAAAAGGGTGGATGGCATGGAATAGTATAGGCTTAGACCTGGCCTGGCTAGGCTTCACTGATGTTCATTCTGGAATAGTATCGTACACCATTAACATTGGTAGTTCCTATATGGCAAACGATTTAAATGAGGTATTATCAAATTCTGAATGTTTCAATAAAGTTCGATATTCTGTTCATACACCCATTTGATATCTGAAATGATTTGTTTAAATAAAATGGAATAAGATAACTATATTAATTAGTTATGATCATGAACTGCAATGTTTTGTATTGCGTGTTCCATTGCTGAAGTTCATCAACTAACAGTTCTCGTTTATAATATGATACCCCTATTTACATGTGTTTGAAAAGCCAAGGGCCAGCAGAATATATGGGATGGTGTGTTGTCTGTCTTCCGTCGTCTGTCGTCCGTCGTCGTCCGTAGTCCGTTAACTTTTCTTCAAACGACTTCTCCTCAGAAACCGCTTGCCTAATTTTGACCAAACTTCACATAGATGATCCTTAGATAAATGCTTTTTAGATTTGTTAAAATTAGGTCAGCGCTACATCCAAGATGGCTGCCATTACCATATATGGTCGAAAACTTAAAAAATCTTCTTCTCCAGAACCGCTGGACAGATTTCAACAGTTTTTCTTTTAAAATGATTGCCAACGCCTAGCCTATCAAGTTTGTTCAAATAAAGTCCCCGGGTAAAAAATGGCCGTGACCCGGGGGTCCAAAGTTTGTATATTGTGGTTTTGCATGTTTTTCATATAGACATATAGGATTTTTTTTTAAAAAATCTTCTCTGAAACCACAAGGCACAGAGCTCTCATGTATTACATGTAGCATCAGCGTATGGTCCTCTACTAAGTTTATTCAAATGGTGACCCTGGGTCAAATTTGTCCCCGCCCCGAGGTTCACAGTTTTACATAGACTTATATAAGATTTTTTTTTTAAAAATCTTCCTCTCGAAAACTACAAAAGCCAGAGGTTTGATATTTTACATTTATTATAAGCTTATGGTCCTTTACCAAGTTTGTTCAAATGGTGA
The DNA here is from genome assembly GCA_037043455.1 of Cyrtodaria siliqua. NCBI lineage: Eukaryota > Metazoa > Mollusca > Bivalvia > Adapedonta > Hiatellidae > Cyrtodaria > Cyrtodaria siliqua. Next base: position 58,959 of record JAWPHD010013027.1, read on the forward strand.
CCCTGGGGTCACATTTGGCCCCGCCCCGAGGGTCACATGTTTTACACAGACATGTATATTTTTAAATAAAAAAAAAAGATATTTTTTTGATTTTTATTATCTCCACTGGCCAATTTGGAAAACCAGCCAGATCGGACTAGTAATGGCGGAGTTATGGCTCCTGATTTAGTTAAAAATGCTATATTTTGCCTCTTTAAGACGATAGTCACTCGCTTCATTGATGTCATAAGAGCCATATTAGCCAGTAGAGAGTCCACAGCCTCTCTTAGCCTCTTGTTTTTTAGTTAGTTCTATACCTCAGTCAATACCGCGTTAAATATTGCGGAACGTTCTTCTTACGGTTAATTCGTAATTGTGCGCCGTATATTTAATGTCCTTTTTAATTTTACAACAGAAAGTGAATATGTCGACGATTTTGCCTCATAAATATGACGGCGTAGAACATGATGAAGGATTGGTGCAATTACATAGTGTCGGGACACAGCCACTGAGCAAATTCAAATCCGTGTATATCAGCATGTGGGCTACCAATGGGGTATGTTTATTACTTAAGTTGTTACATACTAACTAAATGTAAATACCGAGTACACCATAGTAAGTAATTTAATTACAAACATATTTAAATTGACTATTTTATAGTATATAAAGTTTAGTTATGAACAATTTAAGTCATAAAATGTAGTAATGGAATATTTAAAAAACAATGTCGTTTAGTTATATTTTACATAATTATATTATATGCAGTATTTTTTCATTTAAGGTTGGGCTACGAAGTCCCATTGTTAACGCTGAATTTGCATTGGTTTATGGCGGAATGCTGTCCCTGGTAAGAAGGTGTACATCTAAAACCTGTCATGGGCATTGCACATGCGCACCTCATGGAGAATTGTGTTACAATGCTGAAGCAATCTGCAATGATGTTTCTTCTGGTGGGTTATTGTTTCAATTTAGTCAGGCATTATTTATTTGAAATAAAAACTTTATTCGCCTGATAGTATCAATATTTGAGTATTTCGGAAAAGGAACACCCGGTTGCTGGTGATGAGAGAAAAGATGAAAAAGTTGATGATGAGGAGGAGGAAGATTATAAGTGTTATTATTATTATTATCATTATTATTATTATTATTATTATTATTATTATAATTATTTTTAATATTATTATTATTCAGCAAACAGTAACGCCATCGTTGAAGTAAGGGATTATTTAGACCTAACGTTTCCTGTAAATAGCCAACAAGTCGAGCATTCGCCTGTCAACACGTTTCTTGCGGCAAATTGGACAATTGCAAAACGCCAAGGACTGGATCCACTTTGGTATTCGTTCATTTATTTAGTATATTCAGAGTCACATAATGCAAACGCTACAATATATTTAAGAATAATTGTTTCTTCAAATTGTTAAAGTGTTGATTGTGACCGTCATTAGTGTTTTTTCTTTTCCTAAATAATGTTGTCTGTGTATGTACACAACAGTACGAACACATGACTGTATCGTTGTGGCATTGGTTTGTTTAAAGGTACAACATATCTCAAAGGTTAATATAATAATTGTTACATATTTTCTCCAGGTACGAATGGAGTGTTGGTGAGACAATGTACGATATCCCAAAGGGTGTGTTTGATGAAACATCCGATAGAGTTTGGCACGATGCTGGTAGAACCACATCATGGGTATTTACTCATCAAAACGGTATGAATATTGTTAATTTTTTACATACATATTCGTTGCACGTGGCACGAGCTAGAACATAAATTATATATCAACATTTATTGAAAGTAATGAGCCTTACCAAACACAAAAAATGTGGATGTGTAGCTTTCTTTTGTCTATGATCTTTCTTGTCGTGCCCTAAATGGTTTATTCTCTTGTTGCTCTGGCTTCTGCCAAGTCATTGAGAACCTTCATTGTGTCTTTCTATGCTATTGTTTGTTTGTATTATATTTACACGAGTATATTTGTGTTTTACTTATATTGCCTATTGATGCTGCCTTGTTGGTTAGAGATTAGATCATGGCGGGGATTTCTTTATTTACACTGTCCTGTTTTAATGGGATGAAGTAGGGTAAGTGTGAGGTTTGGTGCACCCTAGAACCAGTTCAAACCCCCAGTGGCCTACTTTGCCACTGACCGTTCCAAGGCGGTAGCCCTAGTGTCAACCCTTTTGTGTTTGTGATGTCGTTTGCATTTGTTATTACTTTTGCCTTCTTGTTTGACTGTTTGCGTGTTTGTTTCTGTTTTTTGTGGTTGACTGTCCTCCTTGAATGCTACTTTAGCTGTCCAATCTTTTTATATTTCTTTCACGGATAACAAAAAAAAGACACGCAATTAAAACAAACAACATTTACAAAGTTAATAAAAAGCAAAGCAAGTGAAATCACAAACACGAAAAAAATGCTAGTATTTGTTAACTCCTGTAAAAATCCAATATTATTTCTCTGTCGTTTATTGGACGAAACAAATATAACAAGAGAATTTTGAAAATATACTCGTATTCCAAACCTGAATAAAAAATTATCATTACATTATTTTAGGAAAGACCCTGACAGAGCGCGATAGATATTCGTTCTTTGTACGTGCGTGGTATGATGCAAATACGTTTGCGATATTCAAGAGCCCGGGAGTGTTAATATACTCAACACCTCCGAAACCAGTTTCAATTAGAGGAAGAAAGGTATAGTTATTAACTGTTATAACGCACAAATAAATGACAATGTAATTTTTCAAGTTAACAGTATGAATATTATAAGCACTGACGATACACTGAACAAAATTGCTAAGTATCAACTTTTGTATCTTAACTAATTTAATATATTTTAGAATAGATATATGATAAGTATTTTGTCTTGACACATAGTTTGTAAAACATTTATTTTTTGTTTAAATTGTTACATCTTTTGGGAGTTATCCTCCCTTTATATGAAAACATGAAATGTACTGATAAAACACATAACATGAGTCAAAGATCGCTTAAAGATATAACATTCTTAAAATTGGTATGAAATAATAGAAAAAAAACATAAAAATTTGACCCATTTATCGCAGATTTTCCGTCTATAAAAAAATTCAATATGGATATTCTTAAATTACCTCCCTTTACATTGAATATTGTTTGAAATTCAAGTAACTGTAATTCAGCGTTAACATTAAATATTTCGAAAATTGCTTTTGCAAACGCATTTATAGTGGTAATGCTAGTATAACATGATGTCAAAATAATTTTAACTGGCATATTTTAGAATTAGGAACATCGAAAGCTTAACTAATTCGAAGTACTTAATAAAATCCTATATACCCAGTTGTATAAGTGTTATAACTTATTTCTAAGAAAACACATTGACTTAAAAGTTTTAAAATATGTTCATGCAATCAGAGCAGACGATTTACACTCGTTATTTTGCAGTTTAACCGTATCTCTAATCAAGCTCAAAATACACAAAACAATGAGAATATTACTGACATATTCTTAGGTTGATACTTAGCATATTTGTTTTATAAAGAGCATCTAATTTTGGCTATTGAACACCTTAAAAATATGTATTAAATGTGTTTAAGTTGTGAAGTTAGCTAACTATGTAGCTTAATAGACGTAACATATTTGACACAAGGCACAAATAAGAAGTAACTATGTGTTGAATAATATGTGAATATCTCACATAAAGTATGAATATAAGTGTATTTGTATCAAAAGTGGCAATTAACGTTACAAAACTGTCATAATTCAAAATAAAACTGGATAGTCTCAACATGTATGATATAAATAAAAAGTATTTATTGACTCAATTATTTTAAAGTAAAACAAAAAACAAATAAAAAGAAAAAAGAAGCTGAACACAATTTATTTTCGAAGCTATTCTTGATTATCGATGATAACCCGTTGTAGGTAAAGGAACTACTATATGGAGGTACGAAGGATGTTGATTATATTACAAGAACCATGAATGTGAAGGCAGATTGGACAAATAAATTCATCACCGATGGCAGTCTGTCAAAATATCATGTATACATCAGCACTTATCAAGGCGGTATGTAAAGTACAAATATGCATACTAATGTTGACTAACACCCCGATGGCTTTATGCCTCTAACGTGTCTAATGCGACAATACCTATTGTCAATTAAATGTATGTGTAAATTAGAAAATATACGTTGTGAGTCCTAAGCAAAACGTTTTGTTTCAATTTGGTTTAAGTCGGCAAAGTATGCTACATCTTTGTGCAATGTATGATCAATTTAACTGCCAAGTTACATATATAAACGTTAAACATAATGATTCTGCTTATTTTATTTTCAAGGTCATGATGTGCACGTTCTGGGACAAGATCTATCCTCTTCCACCACCTCCTACGACATAACAGGGTTGCCATTTGAAGAAGATACGAAATATTATACAGTCGTACAGGCATATAACCTAGCGGGTCTGCATTCTACGGAGTACTCGGACGGCTTCATGCTTGACCTCCATCCACCATCAACTGGCATTGTCCACGATGGAGAGGGTAAGTAATGTTATCACATCAGTAGTATATAGTATTGCTATCGAATGACCTCGCTCGTCTGCACACTACGCCATAGCCGAACGGCTTGATTCCTGACCTATAACAACTAAGTATGTGCCATTTATGTGTGTACACCATGGAAGTACAACCAAAGCAAAAACAAAAAAGATATGAAAGGAGAAATTTGAAAATCAAATCATAAAACAAATCCAAATCATAAATATGATTATATGCTGTCCTTATATGTTTGCGTTTTAAAATATATTCTTTATTCCATGACACATAACACTATTTCGGACAAGAGTATCCATTTTAACATAAGTAACGTATGTACGTATAGTCAATATCAGATCACACATTTGTATTACTGTTTGTCGTTCCGTCACTTTGTTTGCGTCAAATAACTTTAATATTGATAATCCGATCTTGATGAAACTTTAGGACAATGTGTATGGCCATACTATCTAAGCCATTTTCAATAACCAGCCTGATCGCACGTATACTGCCGTCGTGGTCACCGCTCAAATAATTTCACATTTATAATCCAAGCTTGATGAAACTCTTTTTTATAGCACAGTGGCGTTGCTTGTGCAGTGTGGCGGCAGTAAAACGTCTCCCCGCGCTTGCAATCAGTACTGTTATTCATTCGATCTTTGGACATCGCTGAGCCCGATACTTATATTTAGTTATCGGTGGTACATTTTCAATTTCTTTTGTTTTCTTACTTAATTTTTGATTCGGTGGTTCCACTACTCCGGCCGATAAAAGGCCCTGGGTATTGTTTAACCACTTATAGGATATGTTGTCTGCTTTTTAATTTAGTCTTTTGGCTGTTACTTGTGATACGCAGGCTTCATAACCGCTGCTCCCAACTAAATTCCATTATGTTTATTTCGCTCTTCGGGGCATTTAATTTTATTAGATACTGGGACCATACGCCGTACGACATGGGGAAGCATATAACTCCATGTCCACCGCCGTATGCATGCCATCTTCGGGATGGTTTAAATTTGTGTACTATTGATTTTATAAATATTGAGTTCTGCTCAAGCCGGGGCTAGAGGGCGTGAGCGGTAGCTAGCATATTTCACTACCGCTCATGAACAGTCTCAATCAAACCGAGACTGCAATATTTCGTATGTGTCGTGCTCGGCCGTTTCCAAAGGTCCATTATCATACTCTTTTTTGGGTTCAATATGTATGCACATACTGTCTAAACCGAGTTCGATAGTCAGCCAGATCACACCTATCATAATGGAGTAAAGGCCCCTTAATTTTTAAAAATTAACGATATTTGCAGTTTCCGCTCAACAACTTTAAGATTTATAATCCAATCCTGTTGCAATTTGGGGTAAATGTTTATTGGCATACTATCTCGGTCAAGTTCGATAACTAGCCAGATAGCACATATAATGCCGGAGTTATGTCCCTTGAATTTTTAATTTCACGATTTTTTGCGGCAATAACTTTATTATTTAAAGTCCGATCTTGATCAAACTTTTGGAGAATGTGTATGGCTATAATATCTAGGCCAAGTTCGATAACCTGCTAGATATCACCTATAATTCCGGAGTTACGGCCCTTGAATTTTAAAAATTAACAAACCGTTAGTCTAATGATAACACGTTACAAAATAAAAATGAAATTAATTTGTTATAAACCATAAATATTCAATTAAATTCATATTTACAATGTCGTTAGATAAAGAATTGAGCGCGAAAAAACCATAAATTAATATAGTTAATTTCATATCGAATTTTGAAACTAAAACAAATATATACTGCCAGGTTGGAATATTTGGCTTTCGCCAAAGAAGTAACTGTTAAATTTAGTTTTGGCTTAATCTGTTAAACAGTGTACATTCTAGGATAAAATAAAATTGTTTTCTTTTATTTGCAAGTACCGTGACTTCGCGGTTTATGCCAGGGTCCTGTTTTAAGTTTCAACCTATGTGAAGACGTTAGCGAAATTTTCGTACTTTTATGATATCTAATTAGGGTAAATAAGTTATACATGATAAAAGCGAATACGTCGTAGCCCTCGATGAATATGTTAGGCGGCATTCCAGTTTTGTATAAATTGTCAACACGCCTTTGCTTAAAGACCGATAAAATAGTTATGTTTCCTACTCACCTAAAATACCAAACTTAATTAAACCAGGGACTGTAGGTAGACGTAATATAAACTGGTCCTGATTAATCCATAGAATTTCAAGCAATGATTGTTACAGACGATGCCCAATTGTAGGTATTTGGTTAAAGTTTGATATAATTTACCATCAATCTATACGTTTCTTTAAAAGTTTTAAATCCTCATATATTAATAATATATTAAAAACCAGTATTATATTATCGAGCCTAGTTTGAAAAAATGCGCTTAAAAGTTATACCTTACTCAACATACACAAAATCAGTTTGCGTTATATCATATAAAATATAACAAATTGTGTATTAATTTAAGGCATTAAGGAGCATTCATGATGTAAATTCGACAATGCTTCGTCACACTGTGTTGGTATTAAAGGTATGTTTTATATTTATTTTCAGCACTAAAGGACATGCATGCAATAAATTCGACAACCAATCTTCCGTCGTTTTGGTATGGATTTTCAGACAAGGATTCTGGAATTAGGACTTATGAATGTTGCATTTCTTCAGTTATTGGTCAGTGTGATATTCAGCCGATGTCACCTGTTGGTATGGCAACAAAACGTGATTATATAACATCGACACCTTTTAAGTCAGGTATAGTTACTAATAAAATATAATCTAACAACTGAGTACACGTAACAAAGTAACTGTATAAAAATAGCTATTAAAAAGGCTACATTAGCCATTGCTTTTTGTATCGACCATATTTGTTTCGAAAAATGTGATACACATTATGTCATGTAATAAATAATCAAGCTTTCAAGGAAAACGTACATTTAAATACAAATGAATCTCAAGCTGATGAGGGAAACCATACTATATACCTTTTTCTGATACAGGGTCTGTTCTTGTAACAGAAGTAAGAGCTATTGATGTCGTGGGCCGTACTTCTGAGACGGTGTCTTCTAATGGAATCGTTATTGATATATCTCCTCCTGTAAGGCCAAAGGAAGTGGGGTACGGTCTGAATGTAGTAGAAAATCCATCATTTGAAACAGAAAGCGACTCGTATGGCGAAAACAGTACAAAGGTGCTGACAGACTGTGACTTATATTCACCAGCTCAATGGGTGTCTCCCATCGACACGTGTGTAGTTTCAACAAAATTGGGAGCACTTCACAGTGTACCAGATGGAGAAATGTGTTTATTGTTACGTGGAAGTGTCACACAAGTCATTACTATCTCACAAAATGGACGGTATCGTCTTAAATTTTCCTCTTCTGCAGTTCCCTTTAAAAGCCTATTATTGTCATCCAATGAAGGCTTCGTAGCCATAAACGGTGAAAGACATGTGTTTCTCTTGTATGAGAAACCCGCCGAAGGCACAGGAAATATGTTAAAATACGCCTGGCAACCGTATGTGTTCTTCTTTAATCTATTTGCGTCCAACGTCACTATGGAGATCGGAACTGTTAACAGTCACACTACAATCGCCATTGACAATATACAACTAGAACCTTACATCCTACACGACACAGAAACCGCTGACATTGCAGGCCATGTCAAAGTACATACCACGTTCATCCATGATTGGTCGTCCATACACGCAGATTGGAGTTTTGTAGATCCAGAGAGCGGTATTGTTGAATACTTCTGGGCAATAGGTAGAGTAATAACATGTATGCCTTAATTAGTATGTAAGAACGCAAGAAAACGGCATTTAATAAAGTCCCGTAGAAATATACTGACGGTCAATGAAATCGCACCAGTAGATTTTATGAGTGTTAAGTTGTATTGCTAAAGTAATTTAAAATGAAAGGTGCATATTTTGAAATTAAAGGTTATTAATTAACAACTGCAAACATTGATTGGCTCAGAATTCCTGAACACGTTGTATAGTGATCAATTAAATCCACATGGATAAAATATTAAAGTCACACATTTTAATACCGGGTATGGCCAACCGTTTTGTCGTTCCAAGGAAATCATCCCGACGCCACGTTATTCCAGCAAGAACTCTAGCTGAATGTGGCCTGGCGTTATCTTGCTAAAATAACGTATGTCGGGATGATTGCCTAGGAACGGTAAAACGGTTGGACATGACTTTTGTTTTTCACCCATGTGGCTTTAATTGATCACCATAAAACAAGTTTAGGAATTTGAGATAAATAGTGTTTGCAACTGTTAATTAATATCATTAAATTTCAAAATATGCTCTTATTATTATAAATTGCTTTAGCAATAAAATTTGACATCCATAAAATCCACTGGAGCGTTTGCATTGATCCTCAGTATATGTGACACAAAAAAATGTCAATGGTCCAAAAAAATAATCGCAAACGGCAATATACAAAATCGTAGATGTAAATTCAAATATTGTGTATTTTCAAATAATAACTAACAGTTGACACCAGTACTATTCCCAAATGTTGTTGAAGAAAGGACTCTTATACTTAGCTTAATACTATTTACCTGGTCAAGTTAAAACCAGTTTGTTAATGTGTTGCCACGTTTTCGATTGCATGTGTTCACAAACTTATTCAAATAAACTTTTTTAGGGACTGGTGTGGCGCAGTCGGTAGCGCGGCGGATTTGTAACCGGAGGCCCCGGGTTCAATCCTCCGTGGTGCCACTGAGTTCCGTCGGTGTGTTCTTGTTCCCGGATTCCTATGTATCCTTCCCCTCTCTCTGGGGCGGCTCTAAATAACCTATACTGTGTTGATGAGCCATTAAACAACATTCATACATTTAATTCAAATAAACTTTATTCCAATAATTATATGTAAATGTATTCCAATTATTATTTGATTGCAGGTTCTGTTGAGGGTGGTACACAATTACAAGAATTCACCAGTGTGGGTCGACGGACGTTTGCCTATACGTACACACTGCACCTTGTGCACGGTACACTGGTGTATGTTACTGTAGTGGCCGTCAACGGGGCTGGGTTGAGGACTGTCAGCTACTCTGTCCCCATCAGCATTGATCTTACTCCTCCATTGTTTCTGTATGTGAACGATGGATTAGAAAAAGGTAATACTATTGGACAGTCATAACGCTACATTAAGTTATATTTGTTGTTTATAAAAATACCTTTTCGTATAAGTTCTAGATTATAATCTTAATCTAGAGTATTATATTTCTTCAGCTACATGTTTAAACATATATTAAGTTTTGATCATGTAATCTGTTTTATTTAATAATATTTCAGGGAAGGACATTGACTTTCAAAGGGACACTTCATCAATTTCTGGTCATTGGATGGTTGAAGATCCAGAATCTGGGGTGGAGGAATGTAAATGGGCTATAGGTAAATTATTGTGTATATTGTAGGCCTAGATCATCTTTGGTAGACACAATGGTTCGTGTTTATGTAATTGATAGCAAGTAGTGTACGTAGTTATAGTTCATAGATGATTAAGGACCTATTTCCATCCTATTGTTTATGTAATTAATAGCAAGTAGTGTACGTAGTTATAGTTCATAGATGATTAAGGACCTATTTCCAGCCTAGTGTTTATGTAATTGATAGCAAGTAGTGTACGTAGTTATAGTTCATAGATGATTAATGACCTATTTCCAACCTATTGTTTATGTAATTGATAGCAAGTAGTGTACGTAGTTATAGTTCATAGATGATTAAGGACCTATTTCCAGCCTATTGTTTATGTAATTGATAGCAAGTAGTGTACGTAGTTATAGTTCATAGATGATTAAGGACCTATTTCCAGCCTATTTTTTATGTAATTGATAGCAAGTAGTGTACGTAGTCCTAGTTCATAGATGATTAAGGACCTATTGCCAGCCTATTGTATTTGGGGAAGGAGAAAAAAAGGTAACTGTAAGTCACTGTTAGGCATACATGTGCAGGAGGAAATGACGGTATTCAATTGTGTTTCAGTTGATGAGGCCCTCCGAACACATATTTTGTATGAAACCATAAAAGCAGATGTTTCATTAGTTGTGTTTTGATGTGTTGTTCTTCTAAAAACAATGAATTAACAAAGTTGTGTATTTAGTACAGCTCGTTTTTCTCGATAAAAGTAAAGTCTGCAGTATTATATACTGCTATACCCTAGATACCGTTCATTAAACCGATGTTTTTTAAAGAGAAAACTTTACTCGGGCTGCAATGTATATTCCTGAGCTAATCGGTCATGTAGCATGTTAGCAGTAAATAAGCAAGCTTTCCATGCCTTTTCACTGATCATTTAGTGTTGGGAAATAGGTCCTTAAACTGTTGCACGTATATGGAGCAAAGGCATGCGAATCATGGACATGTCAATCGCTACTATATGTACAGTTTAACCAACCAGTATACATTTGGTATATTTAACTATCACTGTATGCAGTTCCATATTTCGAATATGTAAACATGTCTTTCGTCTTTTTGAAGCCTTTTAATTAATATATGTATTTGCTTAAAAATACAGGAACCTCACCTGGTGACATATCGGTACAGAATTTTGTAAGTGTCGAAAATGGACAAGATTACGCCACTGCTGATTTCAACAGTGTTGGCCTACCAGATGCGGTTCTATATATAACTGTTAAATGTACTAACGGAGCAGGTCTGACAAATACTGGCTACTCCAGTGGTATTCGAATACTACATTCGTCACCGTCCATGGAGGGTGTGTTGCTAGAGGTGTTGACAACTTCCCCAACTCAGTATCCAGTCCGAGGTGTATACCATGGTAACTCGTCTGAAGTACGATTCAGATGGACCGGATTTAGGAATGACGAAGGAATAGACAGCTATCTGGTAGGTATCCACTTTCTATTGTTTGCAAATATTTACATTTTGTTAAATAGTCCAGAACTCTACTCAACATCCACAGCGGGTGGAGCTTTAACAACTATCGCAAGATTTGAAAACTTAAGAGACGCATTTCAGAAAGGCTTACAAATGAATCGAACCCCTGGATATTATTTTGTAATGTCTCATAAATGTGACAAGTATGTAGTGCTAAACGGATTCCATGGGTCGTATTTTTTTCATTTTTCCTGATACACTATGTAAAATCGATAAGAAAGCATATCGATTCTCTTCATTTTTCGGATGGGGATGTAAACCGGGCGGTCCCGTGTATCGGTCTACCCTCCGAGCACGTTAAAGAACCATAGGAATATATTCCATAATAAGAGTAGGGCACGGTTCCCGGATTCCTATGTAACCTTCCCGCCTCTCTAGGGCGGCTCTAAATAACCTATACTGTGTTGATGAGCCGTTAAACAACATTCAATTCAATTCATTTTTATATAGATCTCATCTATGAGGTAGGAGTATAATATACAACCCTTGTTGTGGAATAGTCAACACTTCTATAAATGTGGTATCGCATGATTTTCTTCTATTTATCCTTGAAACTGTTGTTTGTGTTGAATGCGCGTCTTTACTCCAATGGTATTCGAATACTACATTCATCACCATCCATGGAAGGTGTGCACAGTAGTGTTATTACTTACTGGTCCATTGTCATCATCAAGCCCATTCGTTGTGGCTTTAAAGTAAAATATCGGTGCTAGGAGGCGTAAGAGGTGTTGCACTTTACATTACCCGCATGAACAGACTCAATAAAACCGAGTCTGCTACTTTTATCTCTTGTTTGTATTTGTTGCTTCCAAGGGATCCACCTTTCAGTATTTATTGGTTGAATCATTGAGTCATTTACTTATAATGGTTCTTATGAAAATTTTCGTTATGTGTAGTTACCGAAACTCTGTTGAAGCAGTTTACATACGACAGCTAGTTCGTTCATGTGTAATGGAAAGTGAATTAATTTCCCATTTCAGTTCAAACTAGTGATGATGGTACGTCTCAATGTTCGGCTAAACCTAGCTGATAAAATTCATTGTAATGCTCACTTACAGTTGTACTTCCCCCTGGTACACGTTTCATCCGAAAGCTGTTTTATTTT
>JAWPHD010013028.1:0-71465 GCA_037043455.1 Cyrtodaria siliqua
CAGCTATGGCCAGTGACAATAATTACTTACAGCTATGGCCAGTGACAATATTACTTACAGCTTTGGTCAGTAGCAATATTACTTACAATTATGATCAGTGACCAGGGTTCGACACTAACCAAGGCCTTTTTTCAGAAATTGGGGAAGGGGCCCTAGCCTTTTTTGTGGGGAAAAAACAAGATTTTTCAAGTTTTGGGGGGAAATTATGTTGAAATAAATTGTCGGTAAAAAGGTTATATCTACCTCTCTTATACATAAATTAACTTGCACAAACATTTAAAGAAGAGAAGAACAGTTATGAATAGATGGTTTTACGACGAAAAACATTTTGAATGGGGAATTATTCATTTTGAATGGGGAATTATTCTGAAAGAGATAATTTTTTAGTTATTTTGGAGGGAAAAGTGAAGTTTTTTGCTTGGGGAAGACGCTGTATATCATCGTCTACAAAGAAAGGCACTGCTAACTTTTGTAAGTAGGAAGCCTGCAGGACTTCATGTCTTGGAAAACTGGTGGTCCTTCTAACAGATAGGTGGTCTTTCTTATGTACAGCCATACTAACCAAAACATTACAAAAAAAATAAATATATACAGTGTTGTTCTGTTCAAATCATGTTTACATTATTTTTCAACTTTGTCTTTTGTTATTTTGGTGGCAGAGGGACATTTTTGAGAATTTTCCGCATTTTTGAAGAACGCGAAAACATGTTACACAAAGTCAGTCATGCGAAGGATTGACGCTCAGATATGTATAATCCTATTAACTGCACGAGATGGATATACATCATGCATATTTTTGATGTCCGTAATTTAAAATAGCAGGCCTGATGGGCCACCAATCTTTATAAAAGTGGTGGTCCTTTCGAAAATCAGGTGGCCTCCAGCCAGCGTTAGTGCCGAACCCTGGTGACAATATGTACTTACAACTATGGCCAGTGACAGTGACAATACCACTGACAACTATGGCCAGTGACAATATTACTTACAACTATGGCCAGTGACAGTGACAATACCACTTACAACTATGGCCAATGACAATATTACTTACAACTATGGCCAGTGACAATATTACTTACAACTATGGCCAGTGACAATACCACTTACAACTATGGCCAATGACAATATTACTTACAACTATGGCCAGAGACAATATTCTGGCATACTTACAACTATGGCCAGTGACAGTGACCAGATGTCCAACCACAGAAGCTGCATAAACTGTGGCCAATCAAACTCCACATCAGTTGTAACATTATTGTTGTCATCGTGATGATCTAGACGGGACTGGTGACGTGGTGATGAAGTTTCACAATTTACAGTAACAAATTGTTTGTTATGTGACAATACAGCCAACCCTATACCAGTGGCGATGCTAGTCCTTAGTAAATTATTCCTGATTTTCACACTTGAGACATTATTTAGTCCAAGAGATTGCAGTCTAGCAGATATGTGAGACCTGAGTCGAAGGAGGGTCTGCCATGAAGATTGTGACAGCGAAACAGCACTTAATCTGCGTGCAGAGAATGTTCTTGAGTGGCTGAAATGGTATGTGTATGTAAAGGCAAGAGCACTGCAGGCAGATGAAGATGATCACCTGTATAAAGTCAATCAGAAATAGTTAATTCCAGTGATTTTTTTGCCACTATCTGGCACTAACTAAAATGAAAATTGGAGTGCGGCATGTTTTTTTTACTTGTTCTCTTCTTATACATTAAAGCAGGTTTTTGGGTGGCATCAATCAGGAGGGGATTTTAATTGAGGTGGGTGGGTGGGAAAGTGGGAGTTTTAATCACTGTCCTCTAGTCTATATTTTATCTAAAACAATATATGGGTAGGGTGGGATGGCCTTAAAAGGTGGTGATTAGGTAAATGTTCTTAAATGTTTAATAAATTTATTAAACCACAGTGGGCATTTGCAGTAAACATTTTAGAGCATGCATGAAATTTATGGTTAAACCATTTTGTTTTAATTGATATTTAGAATATATCAACTTTAAATCTATTTATTACACTGAGTAGTTTGTAAGATAGCTTTAAATTGAAGGAAACAATCACATGCACATCATTTATTGATATTATGTACCTGATTGGTTAATCACTCCAGCCAATGTGAGGTGCATACAATGAAACATCGACGAGACGGTCAGACAAAGGTAAGTATGTAGTATCTTACTGAGATCAATACCAATGTAAGCTGCTTAGGCCAAACCAAAAAATAGGTGTGGTTCAGGTAACACTGGCAAAAAAATAGGGTATGTGAGTGTTTTTTTTGTGTTTTTTTTCTCAATAATGATTGCAATTCTGATAATGAATTAAATATGTTAATTACTATACCCTGAGTTCGATTTTTTTGCATTATCTATGTTGTTGTTTGTTTTTTTAAATTTGTGCATAAAAAGTTTTATGGTCGGCCCCTTAAAATAGAGTCTGTTGGGTTACCTGAACCACACCTATTTTTTTATTTGGCCTTAGCTTTTTAGGTATATCTACAATGTATGTTTAGGGTTTAATGTAGCTTTTAACAATCGTTCAGTTATATCATGACACGGACAGAGTATACTTGTACTTGTAGCTGTGATCTCTATGCTCAACTTTATAGTGCTGTCACACTGGCTTACCATGCTGTAGACACATGACATGATACCCCACCCAGTCACAATATACTGACACTGCGCTAACCAGTCCTAGATCAACCATTTATATGCTGAACATCAAGAAAGGAAGCTAACAGTTCCTTTTCCATAAAGTGCTTGGTATGCCCCGGTCTGGGATTGAACTGAAATCCTCCTGAATGCAAGGCGGACGCACTACCGTTAGACAGGGTACGACACTAACACAGGTCCGCTGCCCGAGGCCACGATTTTCGGAAGGACCACCACTTTCCTAAAGATTGGAGGCCCGTCGGTCTGCTATTTTAAATTGAGAATATACACGATGTATATCCATTTCATGTAGTAGGATTATATATATAGGAGTGTCAAGCATGCATTTGCATAAACGTCCATAAGCCACCAAAATAACAAAATACAAAGCTGAAAAATAATGTAAACATTGAACAGAACAACACTGTATAAGTATGTGTTGTTGTTTTAATTGTAATGTTTCAGTAAGTACAGTATAGATGTACATGAGAAGGACCACCTATCAGTTAGAAGGACCACCAGTTTTTAAACGCTGGAAGTCCTGCTGGCTTCCTACTTATAAAAGTTAGGGTCGAACCCTGTTTGATCTATGTCACATTCACGGTTATACTGGAAATAAATAATCGTAACAGCTTACTATTTTGTATAACTGTGTGTCTTTTCAAAAAGTTGTTTAATAGTGTTGGACCTAGTAGTAAGTGCATGGAAAGCGGACCTTGCCCTTGGCAAGTGAACACACAGCATCGCTTGTTCTGTGTGTATTACCACTTTAAACCAAAACTGAATAAGTCTAACAAGTTCATAAGCGCAGTTATTTTACTGTAACACTTTTACACTGTTAGTGTGTCTAAGACTTCTTATTTAACTGTTAAATCATGCCGGTTTCATGCCCTTTGCCTTTTTCCGATTTGTTCCACATTGTTTACAACAGACCTGGTTTCACTGTTATCATGAGAAAAAGTATGGGATAAGAAGAAAGACGTGGAACCAGTATAATTACAACCGACCGAAAAGAAACAACACAAATGAATGAATGCAAGCGACATGAACGAAATGTGAACAAATGTAAACACGTCAAAGTACTTGAAGTACTAGTAGGCGATGTCATACGAGACGTTTGTTTAAATGGTAAAACGATAAGATAGATGAGATCATATAATCTTTATTTTAAGTCGACAAGAAAGTACAGTACAAACTAACAGCTTATAAGAAGTGTATGTAAACGTCTAAATGGGCAAAAGCATTTAACGGGGAAGATAATATAACAAGGATTTGTACAAATCCTTGAATATAACAATGCAAAGCAATAAATAAGTTTGTTATATCACATTCAAGACGGACAGTGCGATTACATACTTGTATTTTATTTAATGAAATTAAAACTGCCTTATATACTGCCCAATTACTGTGTTCAAACATAATTAATCTGCAATTATTTTTATTTCAAGAATGGATCAAACTGTAATCGATACACGATTTCATAAATTGATCATATTCAATGAGTAATTTATGAAATCGTGTGGAAGTGAATTCCACGGCACTAGGGCATAACTAACCTGAGAGTTCTTAACAAAAAACTTAATTTAAAGGTGCATTGTATAAGGTTGTAGTTCGTGATTTGTTGATATTGCTGTAGCTCCATTAATAGATTCAGTGTTCAGTGGCGTACCTGGAGCATTTTGAAATGTACGCCAGATATGAGAAGCGTAGCTGCGAACCGAACAGCGACGCTACGAGTGGGGGGTGGGGGGGAGGGGCGCCATACCCCATCCCGCCGATGAGGGTTTTGGCCTCCCCCAAGAAAATTTTGAAAATTAGAAGGCAAATGATGCGTTCTCAAGCTATTTTTCAGCGTTAATATGGCATTTTGAACTTTTATTTTTTCACTTTTGCTGACGAATTGTACGCATTGGCGTACGTGTGTATGCCTGGATACGCGCCTGGTGTTTATTCAACCATGTATCTGTCCCGTGTAGCTCAGTCATTAACGGGCTCGTCCCATATTACCCGTTTTTAATTTTAGCGTAGGCTTGGAGTTCAATCCCACGATTTCGTACTTTTGTTTTGTACAGCTATTGAATTCCGTCAAACATCAATAGGACGATACACAACCTAATATAATTTATATTAAAAATATTATTATAATAGACATAGTATGTTTAAATTCTTAGAATTAATGCAGACACAGGATAAGAATATTGTTATTAAGTTAGCTAAATATGTTAGTACAGCTTTAGCTGTAAGGAATACAATCTTGATTAATTAAACAATGTTTAGCTCTTTTGTATTTTCATTCTCATGTATCAGTTATTTAATATTAATATTACTCATAGCAAATATACTTTTGTCTAAATCCCTTGACTTATTATGAATGAAAATTTATGTATGTATATATAACGATGTACATATGTACAAGTTAAATAAAATATATGTTCTGTTCTGTTCCTAAAACAATTTTGAAGACAAGATTACCGACTTGGAGCGGTCAGTTGGCAACACGGTCTACTGGTTGGCTGGTTGGTTTAACAACCTCGTTATGGCCTTATCTTCAGTGCCCAAAATTGACAATAAAAGTATATCCCATAAAAATGAAATCTCTAAAAACAAAGTCAACAGACAGATAAATTTGCAAGTGATACACTTAATTGTTACAACGATCAATAGGCGCACTAAGGCAAATCGTTCTGTAGGGATGGATACAGGATTTTAGTTTATTAGGAGGCGGTGGCGCATCTTTAAAACAAACAAAAAAGGGAAACCAACAAAAACATGCATTTTCTCAACTTCTCATGTTCAAGGCTTTGTGGGGTTGGAAAAAGAGGGGTGGGGTTGGAAAAAGAGGGGGTGGAGCAAAATAAATTGGCAACCAAAAAAAATAAAAATATTGTGCTGGTATAGAAAAATAATAACAAAGAAATTCTGCTTAAGGGTGCCCTCTGCTGAGGTTTTGGATTTTTGCACTTCCGGAAATTTACATTTGTTATATTTCAAAAATTATAATAAAACTGGAAAAAATAATTATACAGTAACAAACTTATGCCCAATAGGGATATTTTAGTGCAAAAAAAAAAAAAAAAAAATAGATTTTTTTTTTGACCTCACATGTTGTGCCCAAAATTGACAATTTTTAACATAAGCCAAAATGGGGGGTAGGGGTACAAAAGATGGTATTTCTCAAAAACCATTTAAGATATTCACTTAATTTAAACTTTATTACAAAGACATGTGTTAGCATATACATAGACAGGAATAAAAAGTATTTTCCTATTATTTGTTACAGACCTATGCCGTTATATGTCAGAGCTCGTCGAAATCTAAAAAAGCACATTTTTTTCTCAGTTTTTATTGAATATCTTTCTTATATGCACACCGACCCCCAATTTTTATTTTTTATTTCTGATACTCAGGTCTTGTATATATTGTAGACAAAATATCTCAAAAAGTTATCTGTTCCTTTATCATGAAAAATTTATGGATCACAAATTTAAAAATGCAATTTATAGTAAACTGGGTGGGGTAATGACAAGGGATGTACTAATTTTTCAGATGGTGATAAAAATACCCCAACCCTTAATTTTTCGTCCTAAAGTATGATCTATTACATTAAAAAAGACGGAAAATCGATACCTGTTCTGCAAACCACACTACACACATGTAAGTTGCCATAAACAATTTGCAGCTGATTCAGAATTTAAAACCGCACTGTGAGAGTGTATTACTAAAGATTAATTTTGCGAAAAAGTTAAATCACCGACCCATCATTATTTTTCCAGAAACTAACTAGTAATATGTTAGTCTTCATAAAAAACAGGGAAATAAAAAATTCTATCTGTTCTGATATTCACCAGAGGGCACCCTTAACAGAACAAGTGACAGTTTCTTTTCCGCAACTACTTTTTCTGCTTTAGTAGATCTTCAGGCGGTAGATATAATTGTTTGAAGCTATTAGAAATGCTGGGTAAGGATATGTTTTTTAAAACATTGTGTTATTTGATTATTTTCTCAGCGAAGTATCAGAATTATACTTCCTATCTATTAAATACAATTTTTTTCGTTAAACAATCATATTGTTTTTAACAAATTTTATGTTTGGTATTGGTAAGAATTGCATATTCTGTCCTTGTTTAAAAACCGCTAAAATGTGTTCACAAAACATTGTTATTCTCATTTGTATTGTTTCCCCACAAACTAAACTCCGCCTACATCAGTTGGACGATGGTTCGTATTTAGCACACAACCTGAACTCCGCCTAACTCAGTTGGACGATGGTTAATATTTAGCACGCGACCTAAACTCCGCCTACATCAGTTGGACGATAGTTCATATTTAGCACACAACCTGAACTCCGCCTACATCAGTTCACAGACCTCATAACAAATATTATTAATAATGTATGTGATCAGTTGGATGATGGTTCCTATTTAGCACACAACCTAAACTCCACCTACGTCAGTTGGACGATGGTTCATATTTAGCATAGTGGTTGCCTAGGATGTGTAGATGACAATGAAGGTTTCGAATCCAGGGTCGGGCCCCACTCCTCCTCCTACGCCGGATGAAGGGGTGTGTTCATATTTTACACATTGGTTAACTAGGAAGTGTACATGACAGTCACGTGTGAATACTTTAGACGACTTAAAAATACCCCGATTTTAAATGTTAATAAAGCTTTATTTTTCATCATAATTTGCTCAAATTTTGAACACGGTCTTTAAAGATACGGATCGCATGCCCCTCACCGCTGTAGGTTCGATCCCTCAGGGGCGAAGGAATCTTTATGTGAGGAAGCTATCCAGCTGGCTTGCGGAACGTCGGTGGTTCTACACAGGTGACCGCCCGTGCACGAAAATTTCCCGGAGGGGCACCTGGGGTCTTCCTCCACCAGTTGAAGCTGGAAAGTCGTCATATGACCTTAGCTGTTGGTGCGACTATACAATCCAATTCAATTCAATTAAAGATACGGACCCTCCAAATAACGGCAAAACTACAAAACCGTTTATCAAAACTCTAGCCAGGTGTTTAATTTTATTTTTTTTCAAGGTTTCTTAAATACCCGTGACTGAATATGTGTAAAACGAATTATGAGTTGGTAACTTTTAATTTAAAGGGACACACGGCAATCTTCAATTTTTAAAAACTCACGGCGTCCCGCTAGTTTTTCTGCATAACTTGCATTTGTTTCAATCATTAATATTAATTATAAGAATATTATTAAGGAATTTATTTTTGCATATTATTAATTTTTGATATTATTGCACCAAAAATATATTAAAACTTATAATATAATAAGACAAACTAGTGAATGATTAAAATCTGATTTATTTAAATGTAACCAGGGTAAAAGTACAAATGATACTGAATATATAAATCGAAACGCCCCTTTCAAACTATGAAGAAACCATAGACATATTATCTAATCAGACACACACACACACAAAAAAAAATCACAGATAAAAGTCCAGACTCCACTGTGCCTATAATCGTCGGGTAGGACGTCTGTCGTAGGTGGACGGACTATAATCCTTAGAAACACACACACACTTTCAAATACTTGATTGCCGTGTGTCCCTTTAACGCTCGAGTTTTGGGCTTTTCAGTGGCTTGGCTGGTTGAAGCGGTTTATATTGTGTATATTGAGTTAGGATTCTCCAAACAGGTAAGTTATATCATGGATTTATATGTACATATAAATCCATGGTTATATATATTGAGTACTTTTGAAAACGCAATATTTGATATTTTTTTGAATTTCTTTCTTTTTTCTTTTAATATATTTGCCAGAAGTAGAGTAAATTGTATGCAACTATTTATCGCCATATGTTAACCTTTTGGACAAAGAGACTTGTGTACAAACATAAAATACAGTCTTGGTCTGACAAAAAACTAAAACTAATTGACGCCGAAACAATATGCACATCTAAGCATCCTATAAAGTTTCGAAGCAATCGGTTGAAAAGTGTGGGAGGAGATAGACACACAAGATATTTTTACGTAAAAATTGACGAAAAAGGGTCATAACTCAATAATACTGGGTCGATTTTGACGTCAAAACGATATGCACATCTTGAAATCATAAGTAAGCATCTTGTACAGTTTGGAAGCAATCGGTTGAAAATTGTGGGAGTGAGAGAAACACAAGAAATTTGACGAAAAAGGGGCCATAACTCCGGCAATACTAGGTATATTTTGCCGCCGAAACGACATGAACATCTTGACATCATAGGTAAGCACCCTGTACGGTTTCGAAGCAATCGGTTGAAAAGTGTGGGAGTAGATAGACACTCAAACTTTTCGGGACGAATGGAAAGACGTACGGAAGGACGGACGGACATGGCTAACGATATGATATGCTCTCTTGCCATTCGGTGGTGTGGGCATAAAAATACGACAGAGTATTTTGTTATTATTATTATTATTATTATTTTTATATATATAATATTTACGACTCAAGTGCCAGCTAGCACGGCTCTATATGTCATTTTTCTTTTAATATATTTGCCAGAAGTAGAGTAAATTGTATGCAACTATTTATCGCCATATGTTAACCTTTGGGACAAAGAGACTTGTGTACAAACATAAAATACAGTCTTGGTCTGACAAAAAACTAAAACAAATTGACGCCGAAACAATATGCACATCTAAGCATCCTATAAAGTTTCGAAGCAATCGGTTGAAAAGTGTGGGAGGAGATAGACACACAAGATATTTTTACTTAAAAATTGACGAAAAAGGGTCATAACTCAATAATACTGGGTCGATTTTGACGTCAAAACGATATGCACATCTTGAAATCATAGGTAAGCATCCTGTACAGTTTGGAAGCAATCGGTTGAAAATTGTGGGAGTGAGAGAAACACAAGAAATTTGACGAAGAAGGGGCCATAACTCCGGCAATACTAGGTATATTTTGCCGCCGAAACGACATGAACATCATAGGTAAGCATCCTGTACGGTTTCGAAGCAATCGGTTGAAAAGTGGGGGAGTAGATAGACACTCAAACTTTTCGGGACGGATGGAAAGACGTACGGAAGGACGGACGGACATGGCTAACGATATGATATGCCCTCTCGCCATTCGGTGGTGTGGGCATAAAAATACGACAGAGTATTTTGTTATTATTATTATTATTATTATTTATATATATATAATATTTACGACTCAAGTGCCAGATAGCACGGCTCTATATGTCATTTTTCTTTTAATATATTTGCCAGAAGTAGAGTAAATTGTATGCAACTATTTATCGCCATATGTAAACCTTTGGGACAAAGAGACTTGTGTACAAACATAAAATACAGTCTTGGTCTGACAAAAAACTAAAACTAATTGACGCCGAAACAATATGCACATCTAAGCATCCTATAAAGTTTCGAAGCAATCGGTTGAAAAGTGTGGGAGGAGATAGACACACAAGATATTTTTACGTAAAAATTGACGAAAAAGGGTCATAACTCAATAATACTGGGTCGATTTTGACGTCAAAACGATATGCACATCCTGAAATCATAGGTAAGCATCTTGTACAGTTTGGAAGCAATCGGTTGAAAATTGTGGGAGTGAGAGAAACACAAGAAATTTGACGAAAAAGGGGCCATAACTCCGGCAATACTAGGTATATTTTGCCGCCGAAACGACATGAACATCTTGACATCATAGGTAAGCATCCTGTACGGTTTCGAAGCAATCGGTTGAAAAGTTTGGGAGTAGATAGACACTCAAACTTTTCGGGACGGATGGAAAGACGTACGGAAGGACGGACGGACATGGCTAACGATATGATATGCTCTCTTGCCATTCGGTGGTGTGGGCATAAAAATACGACAGAGTATTTTGTTATTATTATTATTATTATTATTTTTATATATATAATATTTACGACTCAAGTGCCAGCTAGCACGGCTCTATATGTCATTTTTCTTTTAATATATTTGCCAGAAGTAGAGTAAATTGTATGCAACTATTTATCGCCATATGTTAACCTTTGGGACAAAGAGACTTGTGTACAAACATAAAATATAGTCTTGGTCTGACAAAAAACTAAAACTAATTGACGCCGAAACAATATGCACATCTAAGCATCCTATAAAGTTTCGAAGCAATCGGTTGAAAAGTGTGGGAGGAGATAGACACACAAGATATTTTTACTTAAAAATTGACGAAAAATGGTCATAATTCAATAATACTGGGTCGATTTTGACGTCAAAACGATATGCACATCTTGAAATCATAGGTAAGCATCCTGTACAGTTTGGAAGCAATCGGTTGAAAATTGTGGGAGTGAGAGAAACACAAGAAATTTGACGAAGAAGGGGCCATAACTCCGGCAATACTAGGTATATTTTGCCGCCGAAACGACATGAACATCATAGGTAAGCATCCTGTACGGTTTCGAAGCAATCGGTTGAAAAGTGGGGGAGTAGATAGACACTCAAACTTTTCGGGACGGATGGAAAGACGTACGGAAGGACGGACGGACATGGCTAACGATATGATATGCCCTCTCGCCATTCGGTGGTGTGGGCATAAAAATACGACAGAGTATTTTGTTATTATTAATATTATTATTATTTATATATATATAATATTTACGACTCAAGTGCCAGCTAGCACGGCTCTATATGTCATTTTTCTTTTAATATATTTGCCAGAAGTAGAGTAAAATGTATGCAACTATTTATCGCCATATGTTAACCTTTGGGACAAAGAGACTTGTGTACAAACATAAAATACAGTCTTGGTCTGACAAAAAACTAAAACTAATTGACGCCGAAACAATATGCACATCTAAGCATCCTATAAAGTTTCGAAGCAATCGGTTGAAAAGTGTGGGAGGAGATAGACACACAAGATATTTTTACGTAAAAATTGACGAAAAAGGGTCATAACTCAATAATACTGGGTCGATTTTGACGTCAAAACGATATGCACATCTTGAAATCATAGGTAAGCATCTTGTACAGTTTGGAAGCAATCGGTTGAAAATTGTGGGAGTGAGAGAAACACAAGAAATTTGACGGAAAAGGGGCCATAACTCCGGCAATACTAGGTATATTTTGCCGCCGAAACGACATGAACATCTTGACATCATAGGTAAGCATCCTGTACGGTTTCGAAGCAATCGGTTGAAAAGTTTGGGAGTAGATAGACACTCAAACTTTTCGGGACGGATGGAAAGACGTACGGAAGGACGGGCGGACATGGCTAACGATATGATATGCCCTCTCGCCATTCGGTGGTGTGGGCATAAAAATACGACAGAGTATTTTGTTATTATTATTATTATTATTATTATTATTTTTATATATATAATACTTACGACTCAAGTGCCAGCTAGCACGGCTCTATATGTCATTTTCGTCCCCAGATGCCAGTGAAAATACCATAAATGGAAAGCAGGGACTGTATACAGACTATACTAAACAGGTCCTGATGGAGATTAATTTGTGATAGGTTTTGACTGAATGAAACGCGTATGCATAAAACTCTTTATGGTATGCATGTGTGATCATGTGTGTTTAAGTCAGGCCACATGAAATTGAGATTACATTTTCACAGTTTCCTAACAATTTGTTAGATCTATTAGTGAAGTAATCTTATTAATCTTATTACTTCACTGGATCTATTAGGTATGTGGGAATACTCACACAAATTATTTAGTTGCTCTAGTTATTGTGTGTATTTTGTTTTCTACAAACAACAATAAGAATTTTAGTATCTTGCTAAAATATATGATGTGTTGCTATTTTAATAAGTCATTTATGATTAACCAAAAATTCAGGACGATCGAGTTCTTGGCTACCTATTGGCCGAGTATAATGATTTGCGTTACCTTTGCACTGCACTATAGCGGCGTAGACTGTGTAATAAACTTACTGCCGCGTAGGTATTTATCGTGAAAAATATTGCAACACAGTCTGTGTTATGCTTGACCGAATAATGAACATGGCGAATAATAATTTTATCGGCATATAACGTTTCTAAGAAGTAAAATTGCCGTTTAGCCATAGGCAAGTGTTAACCACACATTTGAAGATTGTGTAAATCAGTGATTGATATGTGTATTTATACAGTTGGATATTCTAATTCTTCAAAAGGTGTGTATCTATTTGCGAAATTGTTTGAGAGAAACTCGAATGTTGATGCTGACATTTTTTTTCTCGCTTCAGCATCAGCTCTTAGATGGAATGATAAGGCGGACGTGTCATTTCAGTAATACATACCCTGTCTAAACTGTTCATATGCAAGGTATGATGTCACTTGTGGAGTAGCATATGCATACATTATCAAATACCATGTCAGAAAGTGCCCACGAAGCAAGGGAGTGAAATTTGATATATGCTAACCCCACCCACATACAGATAATTTTTTTGTCATTTTATTATTACTTTTCATACTAAGGTTTCCATCAGAAACAGGATATGAATCAGGACATACCTGGAAACTTACATTTAACTATATTTGCTGTGTAGTCGAACATTGGTCGGCTAATTTGAGTGCATATTAAGTTACACATGTTTTATGTTTGCGAGTCTGACACTGAATAAAACGCTTTTGGCCTAAATTGGGGGAAAAATCCATGAATGGGGAATGAAATTTCCAGAGTTAAGGTAAGTTTGAAAAATGCGGAAAACTGCATGATTTTAAAAGAAATTTGGATGGGGAAGGGGCTTTATACAGGCCACTGCAAAGAAGGATAAGCCCAAGATACAAGAATACTTATTTCAAGCCTGGTATAGCCCTGCATAACCATGTATCCAAAATTAATCTGCCTCAAATCTAATAAAATATTCAGTCATACCCATTTGGTGCCTGGTGCAGCCCTGTGTAACCATGTATCCAAAACTAATGCAGGGCCGTCACTCTTGTTTTGGGGGACTGCGACCCATACCCTTGGGCGGGGGAATTTTAGCGCGCTTTTACAGGAAAGGGGGAATTATTTTGTGGCCATAATTTTGATTATAATCATAGTTTTACAGGATTCTCAATAGACGCATACACACGTGTTTTGACGCATGGAAATTCAATTTGACCCAATTCTGACGCAGCTTATTTACAACCTGTGCGTTTTTATGACGCGCGTGTATTTGCTTCCAAGCATCAATCCAATACACATGTACCTAGGCTATTTACGATAGTCCAAACATCACAGCAATGAGCACGCGCTGCATAACAGTGATTGACACCTTGGCTGACGACCTTGATCGCCTCTCGACCAATCAATTTGCTGCTGCCGCAGCTTGTGACACAGAGGCAGAAATAACCTGTCTGCAAATGGTGTCACTGTGTCAGGGGTCGAATTTCACAAATTTAGCCACTAGCTACAAATATCCAGTGACTAAAAAATCTACTAGCTAAAATCGGTTCTCACTAGCAAAGTAATAATGAGATGTAAATTCTGTTTCAAAATAGTGTTTTAGTATATGTAAGACGTTTATTATGTGATAACTGACTATATACTAGACTGTCACTGTACAGTACTGTTTACTGCACTGTTTCATTTGTTTGTTTTAATTCATTATTGTGTTGATGATAAGGCAATTTTCCTGTATGAAACTATGAATTGTGAATCTTACCTAATAATAACTGTCGTACTATTTTCTCCGCAATCGCTCGACTCCATCTCGTCATTTTGTCTTTTGAAAACGAAGTGATTTTGCGGGCAGACGATTCTGCCATGATAATTGATTGTGTAAAGTCCCGAGTTATCTTACCGGAAGTTGATATCGATTCATTACGTATAGACGCTTGCACTAGTCTTGTTTACTGGATAAGCGTCAATCTGATACAGACTGCATTTACTTATTTTCGTTTGACAATGAAGTTACGCAAATAATCATGTGGAATTGGAGAGAGGTTTGACTACATATTATGTCGTCGGACCATTTGTTGGTTCTGTCAGTCTGTCATGGGTGATATTCAATCAAGTGTGTGCTATTTATTTCTACTCGCAGAAAAAAGCAAGTGCTCGAAATTTTCAGTAGCAATCTGAAAAATCAACTCGCGAGTCGGTAAGAGTGAAATTCGACCATTGCTGTGTAATCTAATCGCTGCTTTAACGATTATCTTTGAAGTTTCTGATGCTTTTTGCGGGTGGAGACTATTATGACTTGATTGGATTAACTATTTAATTGATTGCTATCGGCTATCGATTGATTACCGGTTAATTAGACCGAACTGAGATTAAACAAATGCTAAACGGTCAAACATGTGAAAAGATAAAATCGGCAAAAATAAAATTGACAAATTAAACGAAACTTATCTTAAGTTGAAGTTTGATGTTAATTTTGTTAGTCCTTACATGTATCTACCAAGAATCACATGAGTGAGCGAGGGCGGTCACGTGACAAAATACTTCAGACTTCAGAGGGGAGGAACAATTCATGAAAACTTGGATACCTACTATTCATGGGTGGGCTAATGCATCGCATGGGTGGGCATGTGATTCTTGGTAGATAAGGACTATTCTTGGTAGATAAGGACTAACAAAATTAACATCAAACTTCAACTTAAGGTAAGTTTCGTTTAATTTGTCAATTTTGTTATCCTTATCTACCACTAAGAATCCCATGAGTTTTCAGAGTCCATGTTTCATGAATTTTCCTGACCTAAATCCAATTATTATAGATTATGAAGAACTCTTAGTAAAGAGTTGTAAGCAAAAATACTATATATGAAAAACTATCATTTTATTATTTACATTTTTTGCATGATTAATACAGGCAAAACTCAAACTGTGAAAACAATTTAAAGAAACATTCTTACGCACATTGTAATAACTAAACCTGTAGCGTAACCTGATAGTCTCTGCTGTATAGCAAGTCTATAAGTTTAAGTATAAGTGATAGTCTCTTGTATATAGCAAGTATATATACATGTATCAGATCCACTGTCAATCAATATAGTTCTCGATTTTAATATTACGAGTCGTTGATTTCCTTAAGTACAGCTGTACTAAACTCACTGTTATTGGTGATGTTCCTTTTGTAAAATTTTCTAAACACAGTCTTTTTTCCAGCCTGCCGTTCTGAGCACAGTATCTATCGAGATTTTGCAAGCAGCGGCACTAGTTGCAGCACTCCTTGTACTATGTGCCTTAAGTATTCCCATCTAATTCCCTTTAGTTAAAATACAAAGCCGTAGGAACGTTACCATGATTGCAGAAATTGGGGGCCAAGTGAATATTTTTAATAACTTTTTTGTTTTGTTTCTTTGCTTGTCGCACATTTAAATGAATACAATAGCTTCTTTTTTTCTGTCAACTGGTTAATTGTACACATAATCCGAGCCTTCTCTGACCCTAAAGGCCTTTTTTTTATAATCTTTTTTTTTTGCGGCTTTATAGGGTCAGAGGAACTCCTATAGTGAAAACCGGGGGATTACTAAAAACGCACAGTCATGCACTTTCAACGATGTTTGCGGTGTCGGGTCGATTTTTTACGATAATTTAGCTCAACAGATCGATCAATTAATGTTTATTATACCAAGTTGCAATGATAAAACTGCACCTTTATCGATGGTAGTGACACAATAAAACATTTATGTTTTGAAGTACACTTTTATTTACTGTATCCGCCATATTGTCATTTTGCATATTAATTAAATTCCCGTGATATTCTCGCGAGAGGTAAAGGCATTTATATTCCCCTCATCAAATAAGTCCACTATCAACTGACAGCATCGAGGGATTTTTGGAGTGGAACAAACTCTTCTCGGGGCATAATTAGGGTCTAAACTTTAAAGATAAACAATTGAATGTTGTTCAGAGTATTGCTAGTGCCAAAAGGAAAAGTTGGTCCTAATTTTGCGGGAAATATTTATCGGCGCACCGGTCACGATCACGTGACATTTGACCTGAATAATAACAAATGTTGGAAATGTAATATTTTTTCACTTCGTCTGAAACGGTTGACCGTTACAACTTTATTAAGGTTAATAAAACAAATATTTCGATTCAGATAGTTAAATAAATATATTGATAATCGGTTTATATGCTTGAAATGTTAATACAATGAATACTTACATTGATATATTGATTTAAAACCAAGAGGGTAGTTCCTCTCCCGCGAGGGAGAGGAGATCCCCGTGTTTTTACTATAGGAGTTCCTCTGACCGTACACAGCCAGATGAAATATCAAAAATCATAAAAAGGGCTGGTAAGGTCAGAGAAGGCTCGGATTATTGTACACACTGTGACATTAAAAGTTCCATACACTAGCTGCCAATCATTTTTTTTGGATGGTCGTCAAAAATAATGGGGGGTTGTGTGTGGGGGGATTCGGGTGGGGTGGGCGGGCGGAATAAAATGAGTTTGTATACTTACTGTCTCATCATTTTATGATTTAAGTAACACAAAGATGTAATATACACAAAAGAAGAAAATGCAACCATTTGATGTTTTTATATGAATAAATACAATGTATTAACTAATTCATAAAATACACTCTCCCTTCCTTTTCTAAGTATAATGGTCCAAATTATGCGACGATCCGTCACGTTTAACACGAATAATGGTACACCGCCAATTTTTGGGGCAATTAAGTGTTCTTAAATGTGGGGCAAGTGACATTATGGGCAGGGCAAGTGACTTTTGAAAATATTTCCAGAACCCTGCTTATGATGTTGCCGATTAATATATGCAGTGCATTTCCCTTTATATGTGGTAGATATTTCATGATGTGCAGTGCATTTTTTGCTTGACTATTCGAAGAATAAGAGAGCTTATGTAATACCCCCCCGTCCACTTGTATCCCGAAGGGTTCCCGAATGTGGAATTCGGAAAATCGGGATGTTTCGGCAAGTCTATGCTATGTTCTGTAACCGTTCTGTAACCGTTCTGTGTCATTCCTCAACACTTCTGGAAACATTCTTCATGATTCTTGGCACTTCGGGATCGAAAAACATTCGGCATCCAAATTTTAAAAGTTTTATAATTTGGACGCCGAATGTTTTATTCGGGACGGCTTCGGGATCATCGGCAAACCATCCGCAACCCTTCTGGACGTTCGGGAACTCGCGTCATTAACTCGGCATCTTCGGAAAGCCTTCTGCGAGGCTTCGTAATCGTTTAACCACCCCGAGTAGCCCTGCAGAAGCAGTTTGTCGTCAGTTTCCTGATAGTTTTTGAAGTGACAACATCGACTTTTTTTTGTTGTAAATTTAACACGCACATATATATATATAAGATGCGTACGTGTCCCCAGATGCCATGTACCGTAGCGTCACCGCAAGCTTTAGGCCAGCAGGAAGGGCGTTACGGAACCTGCTGTCCTTTTTCAGGATGCGAGGAGTCAGTCGCGTGAGAATGTCATCAAACATTGTTGGTGTTATCCTCAAATATTATTTGAACGAGGTAACATCTTCATTCCGGAGTTCCTGCATTAGAGTATTGTACTGTCCATAATGAAGCCTCCTGTCGTCTGTGAGCCAGGGGCGGACCCACCATCGATGCCGTCTTCTTCTTTTCTGTCTTAAGTACAATGCCAAGGCAAGCATGGCATCCGTTTCCGCTTGTATTTGATACTGAAGAGCAAGGTGAAGGCCTCTAGCATCCATGGTGTCCAACTAGCAACTGATAACAAAATAGTAGTTCGGCATCGTTTATATACCTTGACTTCCAATCGGCAACATTTCAGCATTCTATCGGCAGTAGTTCGGCAACTATTCAGCATGTTCTGCAATGTTACCGCAACCTTTCCGCACGATCGGGGAAACAATCGGGAGTCAATTCCGGAACATTCGGCATTCTTCGGGGCTGCGTTCGGCTACTTCGGATAGGTTTCGGCGTTTGTACGGCAATCTTTCGTATGCCACTCCACGAATACATGCCGAACGAGCCCGACGGCAAAGCTCCGCCCATAATTTTGATAAATGATCCCGAAAGGTTCCCGAAACAAGTAAAATTTTATCGGCAACCCTTCCGCAAAGCATCGAGGCTGTAGTGGACGGAGGACATAATCACCACGGCGTCGGCGTCGGCGTCCCACATCAAGGTTTGCGTGTAAGCTGTGTTTACAAGTCTATATCTCTTACATTTCTTATCCTAGCACATCCAAATTTGGCCATGGGCTTCCTTAAAGCATTATCTTGAGGGCTGCATAAACAATTTTGGTTCCTGTAACCCATGGGCTCCCATGGAACCCAAATTATGATAGCCCAGTGCTCAAGAAATAGGATAGCCCGACGCCCGGGGCTCCTCGAAATCCATTCCGGGCCTGTCTCATTTTGCAGACGAGGAGCCCTGTCGGGCCTGTCTAAAAAAAAAATCCCAAAAAAAATCAGTTTTACTGGATCTCAAGCTCAAGTTCCTCAAGACAAAATACTCCCATGTGTATTGTGAACTGTGAAAACACTTGCAATAAAGTAATTAAAATGTGTTATACACACATCGAAACAATAAGAAGTTTGAATATTTTGCCTGGCTTCGTGTCGGCAATTTGTCACAACTTTGAGGTCGACAATTGTTGACATAAAACTCATTATTCTGCTATTAGGGTTGTGTTTTCTTTCCTTTGTGATAAGAAATACCGTTTTTGTCATTAAAAACACACTAATGCATGAAAATAAATCGTTATTGATGGTATTTCGATTGAATGTTTGTGAAATGTTCGGGCCGTAAAAGTGCGGTGTCATAGTAGTTCGGATGGTACATAATTTCGGATATATATATATATATATATATTTTTTTTTTTTTTTTACTTAATCAAATAAGAAAAACTGTCCTTTACAAATACATGTTGGTGGAAAGAAAAAAAAATATATATACTGTATATGTATAAATACAGATATAAAGTATATTTCTATTCATTATTTAAGGTGTAAGGAGTTCCTGGAATCCTACTTTTAAATGAATTCTAGTCTAACTCCTAATTCTTTACTTGGAGAAAGTGGTGACAAAAAGAAAAAAATATAGCCAGAGGAGGCTCTGATAGTCTCATAAAACCTGATTAAAAATTTGGCTCCAAGTTTAGCTCCCAGTTTCACCAAGTCGGCTCTGATTATTATCGTTTGGCAAAAGTGCTAGTACTGTCCTTTGCATTGGTTATAAATAACTATGTAATATTCTATTCTAACATATTTTAAACGAAATGGTAAATAAGTCCGCTGACCAGGGAGCATAAAGTGGTAGCAAAAAGAAAAATATAGTCAGAGGAGGTTCTGAGCTTGATTAATACATACGTAACAAAATTAATGTGTGCTATAAAAGGGAATAAAGACACATTTCCAATAAGAAAAAATATTGGACCTTTCCATTTTAAATCAGGGCCTGTCTATTTCAAATCAGGGCCTGTCCATTTCAAATCGGGGCCTGTCAATTTTCAGAAGCAACAAGCCCTGGGCCTGTCTCTTAAAATAATTTTCTTTGAGCACTGTAGCCCTTAAAATATGTCTGTTTCACATCAAATTTTGCGTGTAAGCTGTGTTTACAGGTTGTCTCTTACAATTCTTACCCCAGCATAACCAAATTTGGCCATGGGCTTCCTTATAGCATTATCTTAAGGGCTGCATAAGCAATTTTGGTTCCCGTAACCCCTGGGCTCCCATGGAACCCAAATTCTGATAGCCCTTAAAATATGTCTGTTTCACATCAAATTTTTCGTGTAAGCTGTGTTTACAGCTCTATATCTCTTACATTTCTTGTCCTAGCTGAACTCAATTTTGGAATTGGTTTCCTTATAGTATGTTGTAAAGGGTTGGATAAGTAATTTTGTCTTCTGCAAATTCTGGGCTCCCATGGAACCCAAAATGTGATGGCCC
Source organism: Cyrtodaria siliqua (assembly GCA_037043455.1). Lineage (NCBI taxonomy): Eukaryota > Metazoa > Mollusca > Bivalvia > Adapedonta > Hiatellidae > Cyrtodaria > Cyrtodaria siliqua. Next base: position 20,398 of record JAWPHD010013028.1, read on the forward strand.
ATAAAATGTGCAATAAAGGAAGATCTAGGTTTGCATGTAAGCATTTATATCTATAATTTTGGTTTGGGATTTGTCATAGCATTATGCATCTTATTAGTTCACCCATATTGGGGCATGGGCTCCCCCCCCCCCCCCCCCCCCCCCCCTATGGACATGGGCTCCCTCCTCCCTTGAGGTTTACTTGAGATTCGACATTAAACATGGGCGCCAGTGGCCATCTTTGTTTACATAGTGTTTGTATTGTAAAAATTTGTAGCGACTACTCCTCTGAAACTACTTGGCGAATTTTCATGAATCTTCACAGGAATGTTGCTCTTGATGTCTAGTTGATCCTAGCAAAATTTCAGGTCGGCCGGAAATTCAAGATGGCTGCCACGGCTAAAAATAAATGCAAGTTTGTAGCGCCTACTTCTTGAAAACTATAAGTGATATTGATATGCGTCTTTTCCTAAAATGATCAGTATGACATGATGTTGATCCTTGTCGAAAATTATTTTGATTCGACGTTAAACATGGCTGCCAGCTGCCATCTTTGTTTACATAGAGTTATATAATGAAAACTTGTAGCAACTACTCCTCTGAAACTACTTGACGGATTTTCATGAAACTTCACACGAATGTTGCTCTTGATGTCTAATTGATCCTAACAAAACTTGAGGTCGGTCGGAAATTCAAGATGGCCGCCACGGCTAAAAGTAGATTTTCAAAAAACAAGTTTGTAGCGACTACTTCTTGAAAACTATAAGTGATATTGATATGGGACTTCTTCTAAAATGATCAGCATGTCATGATGTTGGTCCTTATCGAAAATCGTTTTGATTCGATGTTAAACATGGCTGTCAGCGGCCATCTTTGTTTACATAGAGTTATATAGTAAAAACTTGTAACGACTACTCCTCTGTAACTACTCAACGGATTTCATGAAACTTTACAGGAATGTTGCTCTTGATGTCTAATTGATCCTAGCAAAATTTCAGGTTGGCCGGAAATTCAAGATGGCCGGAAATTCAAGATGGCCACCATGGCTAAAAATAGATTTTCAAAATACAAGTTTGTAGCGACTACTTCTTGAAAACTATAAGTGATATTGATATGGGACTTTTTCTAAAATGATCAGTATGACATAATGTTGATCCTTGTCAAAAATTATTTTGATTTGACATTAAACATGGCCGCCAGCGGCCATCTTTGTTTACATAGAGTTATATAATGAAAACTTTTAGCGACTACTCCTATGAAACAACTTGATGGATTTTCATGAAACTTCACAGGAATGTTGACCTATCTATCAGTAGAACTTCAAGGTCATTGACCTCTTGTTTTTTATTAAACTTAGTTTCTCAGATACAAGTACCAAAAGCCATACAATTCCACTCGGGTCAAAATAAATATTAGACAATTGCTAGCCTTTCATACTCTTCTTCTAATAGAAGACATCTGGCATACGGGCTCAGTAATGATTGTTTTTATTTATATGGATATTTTTAGAGTGCATATTTTAATACACGCAGAACACACGAACATGTGTCATTTTCTCAGTTTAAAAATATAAAATATAATCATGATCATTTACTTTTTTAGTTTTGTAACTTCATATATATATACATAAATATTCAATTATAGGACAAATGAGTTTGAATGAATGAACGAATGTGTTTATTAAAAAATCTAAATTATGTCAGGGCTGTACAAATATTTTTTTAGCCACTAGTCCGGGACTAACCCTGTCAAAAGTGACTAGTCCCAAAAAAATTGTGAATAGTCCCAAAAAATGGACACAAGTCCTGATTTTTTTCGATTTCTCAATATGTTAAAACTGCGTCTTGCATACTCATTACAATTCATTACACACAGTAAAGGAAACAATCCTTATTTACTCTTCAGACAATTAATGTGTTTCAGTGGTATAGATTGTAGACTGCCATTGGGTGAAACAGTAGCAATAGTAAGAATCACATCTGCATTTTTAAATTTCAATATAGATATTGAGTTTCATATTACAGTTCAGATAATCATTTAATGGAAAGAAAAAAGTCATAACTTTATATAGGTAAGGGGCTACAGATGAGATTCTTAACTTTATTACCATTTTACCTAATGCAAAAAATAAATAACATGTGAATCAACATAAACATTTTATTTTTAGATTTTTATCCACTACACCAGATGATTTTGACTTTTTGATTGGCTGTGTATCACATTCTACATTTTTCCTCTTTTTATTTTTACTTTCACTTTCGCTTTCACTCTGAAAATTTTCCTTATTTTTAACACTAAAAATGTTCAACAAACTCATTTTTGAAATGTAAACGTTAGCACTGCTGAATACGAAATCAAACTGATTATGTGTATCAGTTCGTTTTGTTTTTATTAGCTCTACTGATCAGAGATCAGCAGAGCTTATGCCGTTGTGCGGCGTCCGTCTGTCCGTAAACTTTTATTTGTAGCGACAACTCCTCTGAAACTACTAGGTGGATATTCATGAAACTTTACAGAAATGTTGCCCATAAAGTCTAGTTGATCCTAGCAAAAATTCATGTTGATGTGAAATCCAAGATGGCCACCAAAGCTAAAAATAGAGTTTTAAAATACAAGTTTGTAGCGACTACTTCTTGAAAACTATAAGTGATATTGATATGGAACTTTTTCTAAAATGATCAGCATGACATGATGTTGATCCTTGTCAAAAATCGTTTTGATTCAGCTTTAAACATGGCTGCCAGCGGCCATCTTTGTTTACATAGAGTTATATAGTAAAAACTTGTAGCGACTACTCCTCTGAAACTACTTGACGGATTGTCATGAAACTTTACAGGAATGTTGCTCTTGATGTCTAATTGATCCTAGCAAAATTTCAGATCTGCCAGAAATTCAAGATGGCCGTCACAGCTAAAAATAGATTTTTAAAAAATAAGTTTGTAGCGACTACTTCTTGAAAACTATAAGTGATATTGATATGGGACTTTTTCTAAAATTATCAGCACGACATGATGTTGATCCTTGTGGAAAATTATTTTGATTCGACGTTAAACATGGCTGCCAGTGGCCATCTTTGGTTACATAGAGTTATATAGTAAAAACTTGTAGCGACTACTTCTCTGAAACTACTTGACGGATTTTCATGAAACTTCACAGGAATGTTGCTCTTGATGTCTAGTTGATCCTAGAAAAATTTCAGGTCGGCCGGAAATTCAAGATGGCCGCCACAGCTAAAAATAGATTTAAAATAAATAAGTTTGTAGCGACTACTTCTTCAAAACTATAAGAGATATTGATATGGGACTTTTTCTAAAATGATCAGTATGACATGATGTTGGTCCTTGTCGAAAATCGTTTTGATTTGACGTTAAACATGGCTACCAGCGGCCATCTTTATTTACATAGAGTTATATAATGAAAACTTGTAGCGACTACTCCTCTGAAACTACTTGACGGATTTTCATGAAACTTCACAGGAATGTTGCTCGTAATGTCTAATTGATCCTAGCAAAATTTCAGGTCAGCCGGAAATTCAAGATGGCCGCCAAGGTTAAAAATAGATTTTCAAAAAACAAGTCTGTAGCGACTACTTCCTGAAATCAAAATAAATCAGAAGAGCTTCAAGGTCATTGACCTCTTGTTTTATTTGTTTGACAGCTCAATTCTTCGAACGTAATTATTACACTAACTATGCACAAACCGTTACCCCAGCCTCCTTTGTTACAAAGTCTGTTACATTTACGTTCAACAATACACTGAGAAACAATAAAAAATCACATCTACCGTTTCATATCAAACATGCTTCCATTATCAAACGTCCTGAGTTTCTTTACTCATCGAAAGATTGCCGACAAATCAGCCTGATTGCGAATTAATCAACGTGTTAGTGTTATTGTTTCAGTGTATCGCCATTTTCAGCTCACCACGTGACAAACAGGTAATCACGTGACGAACATGTGATTTACATGTGGTAGTCATTTCATTGGCTAGCGGGTTTGGATTAAAATAGATCGGGTCAATTGATTGGATAATGTCGACAATGCCCACTGTCAATTTAAGTAATTTGTAGGCGGGACTTCCGGCATGGTTGATTGTTGATAAAATTGCCCGGGGTATTGGATGATCGCTGCTGTGGATGCTAATTGCATTACATAAGCGAGTGCAATTAAAGGATTACGTTGAGAAGTGTGCTGGGGTTGTTTTATGACAGGTGGCCGACATTGTAAATTTGACAAATCTGGGACTGAAATCTTTCAAACAGTGACAAGCCCAACTTTCTCTTTTTTAAAATTGGACTAGTCCGGGACTGAAATCTTTGAAAAAGTGACATGCCCGACTTTAGTTTTGGACTAGTCCCGGGCGTTAGGATTTGTACAGCCCTGTATGTGTCCGTATGTATGCAACCATTTGTAGGTACTACCTTGGGGTAAGTCCCAGTCGCTTATGGTTGCCTACTTCCAGGCATATGAGTTAAACGAGTGCCATAATAAAATGTATGTATTTAAAATGTAATCTTAAGTTCGAAGGCATTATATACTCAAAATAAACCAAACCTGATTGTGTAATCCTTATTTTTATTTGATGTTGATATGTTATTATTTATTGTACAGTGTGACCCTCAAACACCTATGACGGGAAATAAACGGGTTTCCTCACAGGAACTCAAAAAGGAAGAAAAAAAGCAACATGCACATGCATCTAAATAACTTATAAGCAGAAAATAACGCCTTTAATATTACACTTAATATTTTGTTGCTCCATTTTGTAAGCAACCAATGACCCTTTAGCTGGATATTCGTGTCCCATGCACACATTTTCTAGTTTATATCAATAATGATAAGGCCAAAAAAAAAAGGACATGTGTTTCCGGTGGCCCGGCCGACCCTATTTTTAAGGGGCCGATCCTAAAACTTTTTATGAAAAAAACACTTAATTTTTTTTTTTTTTTAAAAAAACAAACAAATTGTTCTTGACAGTGATTTATCACAATATATCGAGGTAAACTGACATCACAGAGAAACTTTCAGTTGTATCATCAACTTATATGGGGTTTATGAGATAAATAAATGTAGAATCTCACAATATCGTGCTCCAAAAAAAAGAAGAAAATGCCTACCGACCTACCCTATTTTTTTTAGAGCATGCAATAGGAAACACACCTATTATTTTTTTTGGCCTAAGCTTTATCGTATATAATAATCAATCTTAAGTACAGTACAATATATTAGAAATAAACCATTTACATAGAACAGTGTTTTCCAAGGTACATAAACACAGACAGATAAATTAGTAATACAGAGCATATCGAGTTATGTCACTGTAGAAAATTTGCTATAAATTCAGAGATTAGGCATATTTTCTTGAATAAAATTACAATTAGCAGTAGTTTGTGTCTTGTGTTTCAGGTTTTATAGACAAAGTAATGTGGAGTTTCCTGAGGCAGGTTCTATTAATAAAGGTGTAACAATACATCAAACTATCAATGTATTGTGATTGTGATTATCCCAGTCATGCTGATAGCGATGCATCCGTATTAAACTATCGATTACTATTGCTGATAGTAATGCCAAACTATCAATAGTTTCAATAGCCAGTTAAAATTTATATTTCAATAAATAATCTGATCAATAACTTAATTTCAGTGTTTTTACGTTTTCTAAATTGTGTTTTCCTCTCCCAAAATAGCACAATCGGAAAACTAAGCAGGTGGGCGCATGCATTCATTTATGGCCTAGAGGGGTATATGGCAGTATTGATAATTTAATCCTGGGTGACTACTAATAGACGCAGGGATGGAAACTAAAGGTTGCCCGTTCGCCCGGGACGACTAAATTTCAAGCTGGGCAAGTAGATTTCATAAGTCGGTAGTCCGCCCGGACGACCAGCTTTTTCGACAAGCTAAAGTCGATTTCCTCGGCATTATTCGTCAATGCGGGACGAATAACATTTCAGTAGAAAACAACTACAAAGAAAATATTTATTACACAGCTTATTAAGCGATTAAATGCAGTAAATAGTCGCAACTCTGTTTATTCAACGATAAAATGCAATTTAAGTCAACCGGATATTGGGAAATTGACGCATTTCCGTTTTGGGCCATTCTAAAATGCGGCTCCCGTTCTAATTTCACGGAGCGCGAACGTTACGGTATTTGATGTTATACAAATAACACTTTCACGGGGGAATCTTTAAGGGCACTAGTCAGCTTTTAGGTGACTGGGGCCAGGGCCTTCATGAAGGGGAATTGCAAAAAGTATGCTGTTTTCCTGTATTGTAGTTTAACATTTTCTAATATATATATATATATATTATTTTTTTTAAGAGGGGAATTTTTCACAGGAAAAGGGTGAAATATATACCATGCCAGAGTAACTGTAATGGCCATGATCAGACTAGTGAACTATAGAATATAAATATGCCTACCTACCGACCCTAGAGCATGCAATAGGAAACACACCTATTTTTTTGTTTGGCCTAAATAAAGTAAATTTGTTCAAATCATGTTTGTTAATGTGTTTGTTAGTGTGTCGAAAAGAAAAATCCAGAAAATCTGGGCTCATAAATTTTCAGCTGGGCAACCAAAATCCAGAAGATGGTTGCCCGTTTGGGCAACCAAGCTTTAAAAGTTAGTTTCCATCCCTGACACAGTACATACCATACGTTGATTGTTGGCGTCGTCAGTGCCTCAATTACACTTGTTGAAGTGACTTGCTACTTTACACAAGTTCAAGTAAGAAATTAAGGTAAGACATTAAGGGATAATTAATCAATATCATCTTGAAAATACGGTAAACATATTTTAAAGTATTATAGAATCTGTTAATGTCACACCATTTAAAACTGCAACCAACGTGAAGGGTTATTCAACCAACCATTTCTGCCCAGATTGAGTTAGCATACGGTAGTGAATCTACATACAGAGGGTTGTTGGCCTCACACTACTGCCACTTCAGTTATATCTACATGCACTTTACGGATGTTTCCGGGACATCAATTACACAGGTGTACTGCCACGAGACTTCGAAAATGTTAAGACTTACCATATTTATCATCTAATGTATTCTATGCCAACTAGAAAAGAAATCAGAAGCAGACCGGGTGACCAAAACTAGTATATTTGTCATTGGTGAACATTAATATACACACTTCTCCGTGGAATATATAATACATTGGCGGTGCCGGGGTGTCATTTTGTCGTGGGTGCTTTAGTTGTGATCTGTCATCATAGTCTGCATGTATAACAGGTGACGAGAAAGTCGTTCCTCAACCGGGACTCGAATCCAGGGTCTCTGGTTTACCGTACCAGCGTTCTAACCACTGAGCTATCGTGGAGACATACGGTTATGACTCGATTACTCACCATTTATCTGTATTCAGTTACATACACACACATCAGACTGAAATTCGTCCCTGCATTTCTAATTATACAGGAGAACCACTACTGGTGCTTCTAAAGACGATCCCGGACGAGCCCCCAAATATAACAGATGGTGAAAAAATCATGCCTCAAGCGGGACTCGAACCCAGGGTCTCTGTTTTACCGTACCAGCGCTCTAACCACTGAGCTATCGAGGAGATACGGTTAGGAATCGATTGTCCATCATTTATCTGAACCCGGTTATCAGACTGTAATTCGTCCGTGAATTTCTAATTATACAGGAGAACCACTGCTGGTGTTTCTAAAGATGATCCATCCCGGACGAGTCTCCAAATATAAATGTGACGAGAAAATTGTTCCTCAACCGGGATTCGAACCCAGGAAAACAGTAATGTACCAGCGCTCTAACAAGTGAGCTATCGAGGACATAAGGTTAGGACTCGATTATTCACCATTTACCTGTATCCGGTTACACTTGCCCAGAAGGGTCTTGATGAAAAGAAAACCAAACTGTTTCGACGCTGCGTCAAATCCAGGCGACAAGACAACATTGGTGTGTCTCCTCTTAAGAGGAAGGGTCAACTTTTTAACGGCAAAAAAGAACAATTCCAGTTCCTGGTTGAGCTGTTCAAATCAGTTTTTACCCTTTATGGTGTCAACTCTCCAGTCCCTGACACAAAGAAGAGCGTCAAAACTCTAGACATCCATAACGTGTAACAAACAAGTGTGTCGAGAGGCTCCTCCGAAGTATTAATAAAGCTAAAGCCCATGGACCACACAAGAGTATCAAGATTGCTAAAAACTTGCGCTTGTCAACTGGCACCTGCATTGAGTACCATATTTCAACATTCACCGGGAAACTCCACAGTAACTGGCTCCATGCAAATGTCCCTCTGTCTATAAGAGTGGCGATGTACATCTTCCCGAGAACTACCGACCCATTTCATTAACTTGTGTCTCATGTAAAATCACAGAACACATCTTCGACCACCACAATATCCAGACATTCTTAAACCACGGCTTTAAATCTGGCTACTCCTGCAAAACCCAGCTAGTGACAACAATGCACGACCTCCTTGGAAAGTTTGATGTAGGCACCCGAGACTATATGGCGTAGATGGTAACATCAATGCGTGTCTGAGCGACTTCATTACTAAAATAAGGATGCATGTAGTTGTGAATGGCGAATAATCTGAAGCAGTCACTGTAGACTCCGGAGTCCCCCCTCCCAAAGTTGTAGATTTGGGTCCATTTCTATTCCTATGGTACATAAATGACCCCACAGATTCAGTGAAGTCCACTGTCCGCCTGTTCGCAGATGATTGCCTCCTATATCGTTGCATCAGAAACATTGAAGACCATCTTGCTCTCCAACAGGACCTCCATCAACTTGAGATATAGGCCAAGACATGGGGAATGTGTTTTAATGCCAAAAAAATGCGATATCATGAGCATTAACTCCAACTCGATGCACTTCTACCAACTAGACTACCACATCCCACAGCAAGTACCAGAAAACCCATATTTAGGTGTAACGATATCTGAGAGAAATACAACTCAACTATTGGCTTCCTGAAAAGAAATCTAAATGTCTGTTGGTAATAAACTATGAGAGTAGCGATAAAGCAACGTTTCGATGTTTTATTCGGCTAAGTCCGCTCCGGTGAGCACAAGCGCATAGTGGAATTGATATGTGTACTTTAATATATTTCTATTATGTGTTTTAGTAATTGCAAGCTGACTTTGTCCGACTGTGAGGAATCACGTGACTTTTGTTGAATACATTTTACGGAAATGGTATGGTACGCCACCCAGTCACACTGTACTGACACTGGTCCGACTACTCATAGCACTACCCTTTAGGCTTAAATACACTAAATATTTGTCCAATGACCTTCATTGTTATCTGACCATGTTTAAAAACCAGTAGAAAACAAAAACGTATCTAAAACTGTCAAAAGCATGATGAATGCATTCTGGATATCAACTACATGTCCAGAATATACATAGCACTCTTATAACTGTAGCCCAAAAACTAAAAGAAAACTACACTAAAACGTTTTAAGAAAAAATATTAACATTCTTTTAACTCCTTGCGAATGCACCAGGCGAGAACATGCGGTTAATTTGGAGTAATTAAACATTCATGTGCTGAATAGCAAGCAAGGGTGCGACTACATGTTATACCATTGTTATAAATTGTTTGTTGTGACCCGGCAGGGAATTGAAATCACGACCTCCCTCAAACGAGGCGGATGCGCTACTATCAAATGAAATTGCATAAATATATGGCCTAAACAAGTGTTAAACAACACCATGCTTAGTATCCCCACTGCTATACATACAGTACATTCAACCCTCAACAACTTTGAGGTCGACAATTGTTGACATAAAACTCATTATTCTGCTATTAAGGCTGTGTTTTTTTCCTTTGTGATAAGAAATACCATTTTTGTCATTAAAAACACACTAATGCATGAAAAAAAAATCGTTATTGATGGTATTTAGATTGAATGTTTGCGAAATGTTCCGGCCGTAAAAGTGCGGTGTCATAGTAGTTCGGATGGTACATAATTTCGGATATATTATTTTTTTTTTTTTTTTTTTACATAATCAAATAAGAAAAACTGTCCTTTACAAATACATGTTGGTGGAAAGAAAAATATATATACTGTATATTTATAAATACAGATATAAAGTATGTTTCTATTCATTATTTAAGGTGTAAGGAGTTCCTGGAATCCTACTTTTAAATGAATTCTAGTCTAGGCTCCTAATTCTTTACTTGGAGAAAGTGGTGACAAAAAGAAAAAATATAGCCAGAGGAAGCTCTGATAGTCTCATAAAACCTGATTAAAAATTTGGCTCCAAGTTTAGCTCCAGTTTCACCAAGTCGGCTCTGATTATTATCGTTTGGCAAAAGTGCTAGTACTCTCCTTTGCATTGGTTATAAATTACTATGTAATATTCTATTCTAACATATTTTAAACGAAATGGTAAATAAGTCCGCTGACCAGGAAGCATAAAGTGGTAGCAAAAAGAAAAATATAGTCAGAGGAGGTTCTGAGCTTCATTAATACATACGTAACAAAATTAATGTGTGCTATAAAAGTGAATAAAGACACATTTCCAATAAGAAAAAAATATTGGACCTTTCCATTTTAAATCAGGGCCTGTCCATTTCAAATCAGGGCCTGTCCATTTCAAATCGGGGCCTGTCCATTTTCAGAAGCAACAAGCCCTGGGCCTGTCTCTTAAACTAATTTTCTTTGAGCACTGCCCTGTATTAAGAGAACATTAAAGGGACTAGCAATATTGGTCCCTTGACACAGGAAGTATCTTAAAATACAGATGCATTTAGATTTAAAACAATGGATTCCGGAACACTGGTACAGTGATCACATAAAGCAGGTGGTCTCTTAATGGAGTTGGTCTCTTGTTGAGCGTGTTTGATACGGTATATAGATACTACTAAATGTTGTTGATCGCATTGTCGATTGCTTATTATTGCGTTTTCTGTGTCAGTTGTTTGTGATGAATTTCAATTTGAAGTCATCAGTTGGTCGTTGTCCACACTTAGAGTTATGTAGTACATTTATTTACTAATTGCCTTTATAAGATCAACTGTACAAGTTCAGTTTATTTTATTCGGTTTGTTATAGTGACTAGTATGCAATTGAAAAATAGTATGATAATGGACCTTTGGAAACGGCCGAGCACGACACATACGAAATATTGCAGTCTCGGTTTGATTGAGACGTAGTGAAATATGCTAGCTACCGCTCACGCCCTCTAGCCCCGGGTTGAGCAGAACTCAATATTCATAAAATCAATAGTACACCATTTTAACCATCCCGAAGATGGCATGCATATGGCGGTGGACATGGAGTATACTCCTTCCCAATGTCGTACGGCGTATGGTCCCAGTATCTAATAAAATGAAATGCCCCGAAGAGCGAAATAAACATAATGGAATTTAGTTGGGAGCAGCGGTTATGAAGCCTGTGTATAAAAAGCAGACAAGATATCCTATGAGTGGTTAAACAATACCCAGAGCCTTTTATCAGCCGGAGTAGTGGAACCACCGAATCAAAAATTAAGTAAGAAAACAAAAGAAATTGAAAATGTACCACCGATAACTAAATATAAGTATCGGGCTCATCGAAGTTGACATTTCAAGTCTGAATGTTGAAGCCGAGTACAATTTTCGCCTCCCCCTTCCCCCACCCTCTCTCTGTCTGTCGGTCTCTCTCTCTCTCTATCGCTCTCCATAAGATGACTGTATTGGAACAATTTTAGATAATATATGTCATTGATTAAAAAATGACTGGTGTCATGCGACCAAACATCTGTAGACTGGAAGCTCGTTGATTATCTCGCTGGCAAGTTTAAACTGAAAAGGGATTGATATAGGCGTGTTTTCAATTTCTGAAATATATTAAAGGAAACAAAGAAACGCAACTCGGGAATCTCCACTATATATTGTAGATATAATATGCTTCTGTTAATTGAATGGTTTACCTTTCCTTTCGAAAAAGTACTAAAACAACGCCTAACACACCAACTGTTATCCCTTCAAAGTTTCATTAGTGATAGAATACGCGTTTGGTTCGAGCAGGTGAGCAAACACATTTTGCAATCAGTTTACATTAAATACAGTACTGAAATGGCTTAAATTTCAAAGCGGAACTTCAAGTTTATAAATTTCGTGTTACAAAGTGTGCTTTTATTTAAAAACAAATCTACAAAAGAACAGGTTCGTCCTTTATCTAACTAGCTGCAACCGCAGGCATTCATTACGTATACGTATACAATAACACTACCTCTTCTACGCGCTATCCTTTTGTACTATATATCGTAATGAATGCCTGTGGCTGCAACCGTTTTTACAAAACATATTATGATTTCTCTGGAATATTACGAGGCATTAAGTGTGCAGTATATAAATTATACAGCGACAATTCCCGAGTTGCGTTTCTTTCTGCCTTTAGTACATTTGGCTTTTTTTTTAAAGAAACAAACGTGCCGTACTCTTATGAACTGTTCATTATTGCTCTCGGATAGACTCCGATTGACGGGACGGGACCTCCCGGTTTGCTTTCCCATTATACAGGCGAGGCTAGGGGAAGTCTCTTGCCTTAGGACACACGTAGTTACCCAGTGATGTTCGAACCTCTGCATCCTGTGATCTCTACATTCAGAATCGAACATGTTAGATACTGAGCCATCACGGTAAATGGGTAGAAATATATTCTATTAAATAAATAATCCCAGTGAAATATATTAATTAAATTGCATTTCCTAGTTCAAACACATTTTCAGTTTCAAAGAGATATGAGCCGCGGCAGGCGAAATCCACACTTTGGTGATAAAAGTCTATATATAAGAAAACATAGGAGATTAAAATATATGGTGAACAATCAAACTTTCGTCACCTATAATTAAAATCGACAGTCGAAGTTTAGTGTTTTTCCTGGGTAGAACAAGTACCGTATACCTCCCGCATCCGTGAGAATCGACACTTTTGCTCACAAGTCGTGCTCCAGTGGCGGGAGACGAGATTTTAAACTTTGCGTCGATTCTTAGCACAAACATCGACAGTCATATATAGCCCAAAATGTGCTAAAGATGAAGTATAACACCATTCCACCAACCAACCAACCAACCAACCAACCAACCAACCAACCAACCAACCAACCAACCAACCAACCAACCAACACCATATACCCCCTTGAATACATCTCTCGGGAAGATATACTGGAAGAATTTAAAGCTCAGCAAGTTACTGCAGTAGTAGAATTTTGGTATATAGAAACACACAAAAAGAGATCCAAACAAATATATTCGTCCTCACCTTTCTACCACAGTAATGCCACGCATACTGAGGGTTGCACATCTCCAAATTAAATCGATGTGTATATTTCAAACCCACTGCGATGTTTCAAATGTCAGAGGTTTGGAAATCATGAAGACAAATGCACACAAAAAGAACGTTGTGTCAGCTGTTGCGATTTTAAAAATAAACACCGAGCAGAACATTGTCGCAACCCTCCCAAATGTATTAATTGCGGCGAGGCACACTAAGCAAAATCCGAAGAGTACCCAACCTGAAAAAAGGAAAAGGACATACTTAAACTGAAATATACTAACAACATCGGATTTCCTGAAGCCAGGAAATTAGTAGAAGACAGATACAGAATTGCACAGACTACCAATACATGTGCATTATTAACACATCGCACGTACTGATGCTACAACACAATACAAAGTCCAACATAAATGAAAACAGTAACTCCTTCAACTTCACAAAGTTCACAAATGTCTCCTCCAAATGCATATGCATCACTTTCTACCGGTAAACGTGCAATGCCTAGTAAGCGTGTAGTGTCTAGCAAGAATAATGCAAAAATCCCTACTACATCTTAAGTTTCTCCTAAGAAACCGGCGGAATCTGCTGCAAATCAGAGCCGACCAAACCAGGCGATCTCTGGTAATGCCAAGAGCTCGTCAAACTCCACATATCAAAAAGAGGACAGAAAGGGCATGACGACGCAATTCGTTCAATAACACCTTTGAAGACCTGACGACACTGACGATACACTCGACCTGCACAACCATAACACCTCATGGTCAAAAGCCTGGCAACCAGTACTTCCACCTTAGTTCTGTTCTGTTTAAATCAAATAAATCATCCAATGGAATGCCGAGGTTTAAAACCAAACTATAATGAAGTCGGTTTACTTTTGGATGATCACCGCCCAGTTGCCTTCTGCCTTCGGAAGGCATTTTTGAAGAATACTGATAAAACGCAATGTGTGTCTTTGATAACAAATCACATACATATTTACATCCAGCTTCAGTCTCTCATTCTTTCATTGATTTAACTTCACTTCTACATACGCATAGTATTATGTAGATAATGTATTTTCCATGTTGTCCTTTGTTTGTAAATAGTTTTACCAATATAGTTTTACATTAATTTTGTATGGCTTACTTTTTCATTTGTTTCATTTTTCATCACGTTTGCGCATAATATGAACTATTAATGTGTGTCATTCATTCGTTCGTTTGTTCGTTCTTTTGTTCGTTCGTTCGTTCGTTCGTTCGTTCGTCCGTTCGTTCGTTCGTTCGTTCGTTCGTTCGTTCGTTCATTCATCCATCCATCCATCCATCCAACCAACCAATCAACCAACCAAAGATCTTGGCCAAAGAAGATTGCAAAGTAGAACTGTCACTGAATGCACTTATAGATAATATAGATCCTCTTTTGGCTAGGATAAAACTGATGCCATGCGACCTAACACACATGGATTCGCAACCCAAATATTCACTATTTCGGCCATTTCCTTATCTGTTACCACATTTAGTTGTCACGTTGTTTACTTCATAATTGCGGACAAAAACAAACAATGTGCGTTGCAAAAAGACATGAATTACGTCGGAGTCATGTAGACTCAGTAGATAACACGGTATACTTTGAAGATACGGGTGATCGCGGGTTCGAGCTTCGCCGTTACCACTAGTTTCGCGGGTGATCCAATGGGCAAGACATTCAATTCATTAGCATCGGCCGTCGGACACGGACGTAATCCAGCCGGTCCCATCTAATGAAAATAGTATAAAAGTCGAACAGGAAATGCAGCTTTCACAGAACACAGTAAACCCAAAAACACTCAAAACGACAAACATGAATTGCAATGTTAACAAAGAATAAAGGCATATGATGTCACAAACACAAAAACGGTTGAAAATAGGGCTACCGCCTTGGAACGGTCAGTGGCAAAAAAGGCCGTTGGGGGTTTAAACCAGGTTCTAGGGTGCACCAAACCTCACACTTACCCTACTGTCATCCCAATAAAACGGGACAACTGTAAATAAAGAAATCCCCGCCATGAACTATTCTCTTACCAACAAGGCAGCATTAATAGGCAATATAAGTAAAAGACAAAGATGCTCGTGTATATATAAATACAAAAAACAATAGCCTAGAAAGCCACAAAGAAAGTACTCAATTACTTGGCAGAAGCCAGAGCAACAAGAGAATAAACCATTGATGGCACGACAAGACAAGATTGCAGACAAACATCTTGCCACCGTTCTTTTGGGCTTTAGGCAGATGTCATCATAGGGTCTACAGCCTGTCCGGTTAATCTTCCTCACACGTTAAGGGTAAGATTAGAGGACGATTTCCGTATTCTTATCTATGTACCCTCGCATCGACCCCAACCCACCCATCCATCCCTCCCTTTCTGGGAATACTCTAAATAAGATACTGTGTTGATTATCCGCTAAACAGTCGATTCAGTAATTATTCATGCCGACATTTTACTTTTAGGTGACGATTTTTCAACATAATCTATGTTATCTCCTTTGATTTATTGTAGACTTTTACCACCAAAATGTGGGTTTCGCATCCCGCGGCTCATATCTCTTTGAAATTGGAATATGTTTTGAACTAGAAGATGAAATTTAAGATGTTTGACTAGGTATTTTTGTTGACTAAATACGGATATACAAATCGAACAGGAAAAGTAGCATTCAACGACAGTCAACCACAAACACACACAGAAACAAAGAACAACTTTAAAGATGAACTAACTGTCAAATTAGACATCACGAACACAAACGGGTTGACAATAGGGCTACCGCCTTGGAACGGTCAGTGGCAAAAAAGGCCGCTGGGGGTTCATTCCAACAAAACGGGAGAGTGTAAATAATGAAATCCCCGCCGTGAACTATTCTCTAACCAACAAGGCAGCAAAACATATAAGCTAACCAGTAGGCGGTATTGTCTACTGACCGTTCTAAGCCGGTAACACTGTCTTTGCCACTGTGTTGTGCTACATGTATTGTTCTCTTTATTGACATTAATTTACTGATTTTATTAGCTCGACTTTTCCGACGTTGTCGTTGTCGTCGTCTTCTGCGTCCCTTGGTTAAAGTTTGTATGTAAGCTTGTGTCTCCCAAACCAAATTACATAATTGATTGAAACTTCATACATGTATTCAGCATCATTAGTTGACACCACAGAGTCAGGTGATATAACTCTTGCTTTTATCTTGACAGAATTATGGCCCTTTTCGTACTTAGAAAACTTGGTTAAAGTTTGTATGCAAGTTTGGTTAAAGTTTGTATGTAAGCTTAACACAATGGATTGAAACTTCACACATGTATCCAGCATCATAGATGACACCACAGTCAAGTGACGTAACTCCTGCTTTTATTTTGACATAAGTATGGCCCCTTTCATACTGAGAAAACTTTTTAAACTTTGATTAAAGTTTGTATGCCAGTTTGTATCTCGCAAAGAACATAATATAATAGATTAAAACTTCACACATACATTGGGCATCATAACACAACACCACAGAGCCAGGTTCTACAACTCTTGCATCTATTTAAACAAAGATATGGCCCATTTTGTACTTAAGAAATTTGGTTAAAGTTTGTATGTAAATTTGTATCTCGCAAAGTACTTTACATAATGGATTAAAACTTCACATATACATTCAGTATCGTTAGACAATACCACAGAGCCAGGTTCTATAACTCTTGCTTTTATTTTTACAAAATCATGGCCTCTTTCATTCTTTGAAAATTTGGTTAAAGTTTGTATGTAAGCTTACATATCCAAAAGTGCTTTACATAATGGATTGAAACTTCACACATGTATCCAGCATCATAGATGACACCACAGTCAAGTGACGTAACTCCTGCTTTTATTTTGACATAAGTATGGCCCCTTTCATACTGAGAAAACTTTTTAAACTTTGATTAAAGTTTGTATGCCAGTTTGTATCTCGCAAAGAACATAATATAATAGATTAAAACTTCACACATACATTGGGCATCATAACACAACACCACAGAGCCAGGTTCTACAACTCTTGCATCTATTTAAACAAAAATATGGCCCATTTTGTACTTAAGAAATTTGGTTAAAGTTTGTATGTAAATTTGTATCTCGCAAAGTACTTTACATAATGGATTAAAACTTCACATATACATTCAGTATCGTTAGACAATACCACAGAGCCAGGTTCTATAACTCTTGCTTTTATTTTTACAAAATCATGGCCTCTTTCATTCTTTGAAAATTTGGTTAAAGTTTGTATGTAAGCTTACATATCCAAAAGTGCTTTACATAATGGATTGAAACTTCACACATGTATTTGGCACCTTGTATAGCCCATGTTTTTATTATAACAACAGTATGGCCCCATTTATACTTAGAAATCTTAGTTAAAGCTTGTATGTAATTGATGGAAACCTTGTTTATCAATTGTAATTTCACCTTGTTTAATTTGTGGTAAAGTGCGGGCCTAGGATGTCATTGCGTTTGGTTGCTGTAGTTTTAATAGAACCATCTTTTCAAACTTTACCAAAATTTTGATATCAGTGAAAGCTCGGACGTGTTCGAAAACTAGTCAGATCGGACCATTTACACCTGAGTTATGGTCCTTGATGTTCTGAAATATGCTATAAGTTGGCCTTTTCAACACAATAGGGCCTTCATTTTCCATCGGATCTTTTTCAAACCTTACCAGATTTTTTATAACAACGAAAGCTCAGATGAGTTCGGAAACCAGCCGAATCCGACAAATAACACCAGAGTGATGGCCCTTGATTTTTATAACTATGCAATATGCTATATTGGGATCTTAGGTCAAACTCATGGTTTCCGATCAATAACTTTTGTTATGAATGAGGTATTGCGATGGAACATGCGAGATAGATAGCTTTATATGGAAAGGAAGGTTGGGGTTGCATTTTAGGCCACTGGAGTCAAGATCAAGGTCGCTGTTACTAAAATTAGAAACCTGGTTTCTGCTCAATAACTTTTGTTTGGAGCAAGGGATTGTGACGAAACGTGCTGAGTAGGTAGCTTCTGTGGAAAGGAAGGTTGGGATTGCTATTAGGTTCACTGGGTTTAAAGTCAAGGTCACTGTTACTAAAATAGAAAAATGATTTCCGCTCAATATCTTTTGTTTGGAGGGAGGTATTATGACGAAACTTGCTGGGTAGGTAGCGTCTCTGGAAAGGAAGGTTAGGAGTGCAATTGGGATCACTGGCTTTAAGGTCAAGGTCACCGTTACTAGAAATAGACAAATCGTTTCTGTTCAATAACTTTTGTTAGGAGTGAGGTCTTGCAATGGAACAGGGTATGTAGCTTATATTGAAAGGAGGGTTGGGACTGCGTTTGGGGCCACTGGGGTCTATGTCACTGTTATTAAAAATAGAAAAATGGTTTCCGCTCAGTAACTGTTGTAGGAGTGTTGTATTGTGACGAAACTTGCTGGGTATGTAGCTTATATGGAAGGTTGATTTTGCATTTGGGGCTACTGGAATCAAGGTCAAGGTAGCTGTTACTAAAAATATGAAAATGATTTCGGCTCAATAACTTTTGTCAGGAGTGTGGTACTGCGGCGAAACTTGCTGGGTAGCTAGTACAGAAAGAAAGGTTGGGACTGCATTTGGGGCTAATTGCTTCAAAGTCGCTGTTACTAATAATAGCAAAACATATTTCTTCTCACTTTTGTTATGAGTAAGGTATCGCAATTTTTGTTGAACCTGTTTATGGATCTCGACTTAGCGGTCAAAATATCATCCAGGTGTATGTGTGTCAGTTCGTCCGTCCGTTCGTTCGTCCGTTAGTTTATTTGTCCAAGCGTCCGATTTTCATTTCTTTATATCTTCTTTGTTACCTGCAGGATTTTCACCAAACACCACCAAAATGTTCATTATATGGATCCAACATCACGTGCTCAATTTTGGGTCGCTGCGACCTACTTTCGACGAAATATAGGACACGTCCGGTGTCCGCTACGGCATGCGTATATTGCTTTTTCTCGCATGATTTTCACAAACTGCATCAGAATGTTTCTGATATGCATCTAACATCATATGCAACATTTCGGGTCGTTGTGACCTTCCTTCGCCGAAATATAGGTCATGTATGGTCTCTGCTACGACATGCGTATCTTGCTCTTTCTTGCAGGATTTTACCAAACTTCAGCAGAATGTTCCTTATATGCATATTACATCATGTGCAACATTTCGGGTCGCTGTGACCTACTTTCGACCAAATTAAGGTCACGTCCGGTCTCCGCTACTACATGCTTATCTTGCTTTTGTTCATCAAACTCCACCAGAATTTTCCTTATATGCATCTAACTTCATATGCAAAATGTCAGGTCGCTATGACCTACGCAAGATTTTCACCACAGTTTACCAGAATGCTGGTCATGTCCGGTCTCTACTACGACATGCGTATCTTGCCTTTTTCTCGCCAGATTTTCATCAAACGTTCAATATATGCATCTAACGTCATGCGCAAAGTTGATGACAACAACAGTAGATATAAGAGCCATTTTAGCAAGTATATCGTCCACATGCCCTCTTTGGCCTCTCGTTTCGCATTTGTTTAGCGGGTAAACGTAACGCAAGCTGCTGCAAATATATTAAACCTCTAGCTAGCTCTTGTAGTTTAAGAGAAGACTGTGTTTTTTTAATAATTTCATATATAAAATTAGATATACCAGTCGAGCAGGAAATGTATCATTCAATGGCCTCATGCTATGCAAAACTGTGACCTCCGATGTGGGCTTAACACTGAGTAAATACCAACTTAGACCGACAGGGACACGATTCCAACACACCTGGTAGAATACTTATGCTACATGCAATATACTGCGGAGGGATATTAATTTGGTCCGTCCGGAGCAATATTTTCATAACCTCGGGTTTGATTTTTATTACACTTGATAATACTGTTTATCCTGATAGTGGGATGAGACGGGGCTATTTTTTTCCGGAATCGCCCCAGTAACGCCGGAGTTATTGCCCTTTAATTGATAAAAAAAATGCTTAATTCTGTCCGTCCACAGCCATATCTTGATAACCGCTTGTTTGCTTTTCATTAAACTTGATTATAATGTTTATCCCAATAGTGGGATGTGCCGTGGCAAATTTATTTCGGAAAAGTCCTAGTAACGCCAGAGTTATTGCCCTTAAATTGATAAATGTCCCCTTGAATTATTCAGGTCGTGGGTTCAAATCTCACTGGAGGCATATTTTTCTTCTTTTTTTTTTTAATTATTTCCTTTTTTCATGAGAAACCTTGGTTCATGGGTTCAGTTTTTCTAAGAAAACTTGGTTGATGGTTAATTTTTCTTTAATGGGGAGCTTAGGGGCTCTTGTTGGATCAGTTTTACATATAGTTATAGGGAATAACTTTAAAAATCTTCTCTAAAACTACAAGAGATAAAGGGTCAATCTTTTTTTATTTATTATCAGCTTATGGATCCTCTACCAGTCTTGTTCAAATGGTGACCGTGGGGTAGCAATTTTACATAGACTTATATATAGGGAAACACTTTAAAAATCTTCTTCTCTGAAACTACAAGAGTCAAAGGTTTAATATTTTGTATTTACACCCAGCTTATGGTCATCTACCAAGTTTGTTTGAATGGTGATGTGGGGTCAAATTGACCCCCACCCCAGGGGTCACATGTTTTACATAGACTTATATAGGGAAAGACTTAAAAAATCTTCTTCTCTGAAACTACGAGAGTCAAAGGTTTAATATTTTGTATTACACTCAGCTGATGGTCCCCTACCAAGTTTGTTCAAATGGTGACACTGGGGTCAAATTTGGCTCTGCCCCTGGGTCACATGTCAAACTTGGTGTGAGTGTCTATATTAATGAAATTTTGATTTATTTTAAAGCTAGCCAAACTTGAGCCAAATACATCTGACAAGTTCATCTGATAGTAGCCGTAGTAATGAGATAAAGTAATCAGGCTGATAAATATCACATGGCCAGGTAATTAAAAAAGTAATCATTGATATACAATTCTACATTTATTGTAAATTACATTTATTACTATATTATACACATCTGCTTATATTACACCCAGTCCAGCCCTTTAGTTCCACTATAAAAGTCAAGGTCTTAAAATGGTACATCATTCAAATCTACTATGGTGTTGAATTTCAAAAATATCTATATCCAGTAGATATTTGAATGTCATGATTTATACTAATTAAAAAAAATATCCGAACACGTTTCTTCTACTTGAGGATAATACATCATGCGGCGGGGGACATCAATTCGTCGAATTTGCTTGTTTATATTAGGTACACACGTTTTTATGTTATGTGCGTTTTATTACATTACGCGTAATATTTATTACAGTGTATTCATGTTTTATTATGTTATGTACATTCTATATTATACTATTATATGTGCATGTTCGCTATATACTCGCATACCTACTTACATTAAATATCCCCAACGAATACTCATTTAAGAAAAAGGTAAACGATAATGACCAATTCCCTATGGGTGTACATAAGGGTCAATGTTAGTTATGGTAAAAGGGAGGAGGCGGGGTAAATTTGCTAAGGATCACTTTCTTTCTGTATAAATTTCTTGCTGAAATAGATAGCATTAGTTCATGAAATTATTTAGGGCAGTGTATGGTTATGTGATCTCATGTCAACTATTTGATTCATTTGTGGGGTCTATTTTAAATTATTCTTCTGAAATTTGGGGATATACGAAATCAAAGCAAATCGAAAGAATACATTTGAAATTTTGTAAACAAATTTTAAAAGTAAGAAATAGTTCTAGTACATCAGGAGTATATGGTGAATTAGGAAGATATCCTTTATTTATAACGCGTTATGTAAGAATACTTAAATACTGGTTTAAATTATTGAAAACAGATAATATAATACTTAAAAGCATTTACACTTCGACACTAAAATATTGTGAAAATGGTTATAAAAATTGGGCATCGAATGTAAAAAATATGTTAAACAAATATGGTTTTACACATGTTTGGAACGACCCAAATTCTGTTAATGCTAAATACTTTATAAATACGTTTAGACAAAGAGTTGTTGATTGTTTTATACAACAATGGTTTGTAGATAAGGAATCAAGTGATGTACTTGAATTATATAATAATTGTAAATTGAGTTTTAATTATGAACCATACCTTGATATTTTACCATGTAATCTCAGACCATATTTGACAAAATTCAGAATATCAACACATTCGTTAAGAATACAGACCGGTAGATACTCTCGTAATAGAATACCTAGAAATGAAAGATATTGTCAATGCTGCCACAGTATTGATTTGGAAGATGAATACCATTTTATTTTGATTTGTCCTTGTTACGCAAGAATCCGGACAATTTATATTAAAAAATATTATTATAATAGACCTAGTATGTTTAAATTCTTAGAATGAATGCAGACACAGGATAAGAATATTATTATTAAGTTAGCTAAATACATTAGTACAGCTTTAGCTGTAAGGAATACAATCTTGATTAATTAAACTTTTGTATTTTCATTCTCATATATCAGTTATTTAATATTAATGTTGCTCATAGCAATTGTACTTTTGTCTAAATTACTCGACTTATTATGCATGAAAATTTATGTATGTATATATAACGATGTACGTATGTACAAGTTAAATAAAATATATGTTCTGTTCTGTTCTGTTCTTGATTCAAACTGTGGAATTGTTGAAGTATCAATGAAATTAATATTGTTATTGTGAATTAATTTCTAATAAAATTATATGGAATAATAAAAGCGATCCTTAGCAAATGTTGAGTAAAGCAATACTGTGTAACATTAAATACCCTTAAGTAAATTTCATTCAAACTGGTCATAACATCGGTGTCAAGTTCAGTTGTGAGATGGGGCATGACCTGATGTGTAGGGATTATAAGGCAATACATATTTGAAAATTTAAAAACATAGTACGTTTAAAAAGAAACACAATTCACTAATATCTTTTGTGTATAAGGTCAGCAGGCCTACCAAATCTCCCGATAAAATCCGCAGAATGGATTTTTCAGTCGCTCTCCGGATTTAAATGTAAAACATTACTTGCAAATGCCAAATCAACGGGGGTTATCCGTGTAATGCACTGACTGAATGTACAATTAACTCCTAAGGGCATAATTAGTTCCTTCAGTGACAAAATGTGCAATAACAGCAATATATCATTATCTGTGACTTCTTTAATTGGTCAAACTAACTGATTCGCAAATATGAGGAACTAGCAACTCCTAGTCTGTGGTAACACTATAACAACTACTGCTGTGTACGATGATTATAATTTGAATACATAAGAGATATGAAGACTTTGTATTTGCATTAAGAACGCATCTGTTTAGAAAAGTAAGTGCACTTCCATAAACAAACAAAAAATGTGGTAGAAATTAAAGTCCTTTTAATCGAATTACTATGCTAATTTATTATTTTTTATAACTACCAAAACAATGAATAATATAAAATTGCGCTTTAAAAACAGTAGTGCAAAAATCAAGTCGCGCGCTCCAAATTTTCATTTAAAAATGTTCTTCGCGGGCTTTAAATCTTAAATTATAAAAATCTCAGGATTTTGTGATAAAAAGTTTTGGCAGGCCCGGGTCAGAGTCGGGGTTAATGATTTGGTGGGTCTGGACAGATGGGTATATGTTACTATAGTGAAATTTTAAACAAAGTATCAAGGCACCAAACTATTACAAACATTAGAACTCGCAAGACAGGCAAAAGACATATCAATGAACACAAAATCAAGGGTCATGATTCTGTAACTAATGTTTGTTTTGATTATTCTCATTGTCGAATTTATCTGGCGAATTAATGGTTAATACATTCTTGCTAAAGTCTTGCTAAGTACTTGCATGGTATCTCTATGAAACCAGTGAAGTAATAAGACAGTGAATGGGTACATAATCGAATCTCGTATAATCTCGTATGGCTAAAACGAGAAAGATAAGCGTCTCTGTACATGATCAGAAATGTCATCGTGATCGCTGGACGCTCTTTAAATTCGCTAACTGTGACAGGTGCGCGGTTAACGCTATGAATCCAATGTTTTGGATATAGCGGAATGGGTTTATTGTACAGGTAACCAGATTAGCGTTAATCTGATTGTAATAAAGATGAAATTGTTACACCTTCTTTGCTATTTTGACGTTTAACGTCTATACCATCTATACATACACATATTCTTTCATGTTTATTAAAATCAGAGTTTATTATTATCAAATGTTGGTTAGGAGTTGATGATGATGATTTGGAGGTCTGAATGTGTTTGCGGTCATATATGGCAGAAAGTAAGCGATTTTCTGGTGAAGGTTATCATTTACTGAAAGGTAGAATTTATTATTAAGTCTAATTATTGATTTTTTGTTTTTTTATTTTTAAAAAATACTAACATTCGTGTAGGTGGAACTTTTAAATATCTTGTAACATATGACAAAGTAACTCGCAAGACCGAATAAGTAAATGTTGTACATAAAAAAAAATCACATGAGAAATGTAATTAAAACGCGTAAGTTGAGTTGGGTTTTAGCAGTGTAGATACATCAGTTTAGCATTGGTTATATTTTCCTAATATTGTCGCATTAAAACGGCGTAATATAATTGTTTAACTATAATATTTTTTAAATAAAATTGAAACATTTAACAGACATACGCGGGTTTTTATATATATTTTTTTTTTGTTGACAAATCCGAATGAACATAATCAACTTTCGAATGCGTTTAGTTTCACTGATAAATGCACAATATAAATAAAATTAAAAAATATTACACAATTAATAGATCTACATACACTGGATTTGAAACATGTCGTAAATCCAATTTATCCGCCGAATAATAATTTACCCATGAATACTTGCGCGTACATGTAAGGTATTATGGCGCATGCGCATTGCGCTAAGTTACGCACCGTCTTACGAATTGATCAATTGTAAGAAAACCTAGTATACATATCGTTGTTAATTTATTTGTTTTGGGAAAAGTTTTTACGATAGCCGGCTATTTCAAAGACGAGTTGAAAGATAATTCTTTATTCTATACAGTGATTTTGGTTTTAGCTTTACTTAAAACGAACTAAATAACAAAAAATTACGTTCGTTTGACCGTATGTGAAACTGCGACAGTGACGTGACTCGGCAAATTTAAAAAATATATATTTACATATCGTTGCTGATTTGTTAATTTCGGAAAAGTATTTAAGCTAGCTGGCTACTAATTCAAATACGAGCTGAAGGATAATTATATATTCTATATAGTGATGTCTGTTTTAGCTTTACTGAAAAATAACTTAATAAGAACAATTACCTTCGTTTGACCGTATGTGAAACTGCGACGGTGATGTGATTCGGCAAATTTAGAAATATATATATATACATATTGTGGCTGATTTGTTTATTTTGGGAAAAGTATTTAAGCTAGCTGGCTAATTCAAATACGAGCTGAAGGATAATTCTTTATTCTATGCAGTGATGTCTGTTAAAGCTTTACTGAAAACGAACTAAATAAGAAAAATTACGTTCGTTTGACCGTATGTGAAACTGCGACAGTGACGTGACTCGAAAATTATATATATATATATAGAGAGAGAGAGAGATATAGATGGGGGAAAAACATTTATACAGTGCTTCAGTTTATAAAAACCCTTTATAAACTGTAGCACTGTATAACTGTTTTTTTTCCCATCTATTAATTTGTTCCAACAATTTCTTATCCCCTCGGGGATCCAGTGGTTTTTGAAAGGTATTTTGTAGATGTATGTATTTTCTCACACTTATTTATATATATATATATATATACTCTGTAAAAAAAGTTTTGGACCATGGCAGTGTTCGAACCCGTTTAATGATCGCTGAACCATGACATTCGACCATAACCCTTATTATCTCAGTTGATAATTCACAATAGATCAGCAATCAACAATAATTATTGTTTACAATGAAAGTTTGCCAAGAAATAATAATCTTTTCAATGGTTACTCGAATGTGTCCGTAACTGTTACTTTTTATGGACTTTGCAACACTTTTTACAGACTCTTTATGTGTTCGCGATATTTTTTTAAAATCAAATCTTGTTTGGAATTTAATGTTTCTGGTACCAAATTAGCCGGGTAGGGTAGACCTTGGTTACTAAAAAAATATACTTAAATTCTGTCCACTAGTTTTATTTTTATATGACTTTATATACCATGGTCCAAAACTTTTTTTACCGAGTATATAACAAAATAAATAATATGACCGTAGGTGAAACTGCGACAATGATCATGTGACTCTGCAAATTGTAAATATACATGCATAATGATACATGTAAGTACATAAGTTCGGTGGCTCATTAGGTAATTCGACTTGATTTTGGCTTCAGTTGCCTTGTTTAATTAAACTATGATGGATTTAGTGGTCTATTGTTCTATATTACACATCTGGCGCCTTCTAATTAACATCGTTCGATACCTAATATACAGTGCGGTCGACGTGTCTGTTTTTATTACACCCTTCCACCCCTAAGTCAGAGATGTCATACCGAATATACAAGGTGGTCGTGCGCGATATTTCGGCATATTGTCCCCTTAGAAGGGCGGTAACAGATGTAATTCAAAGGGTTGTTTCGTGTTCCAAATAACAGGATGTTGGTGATCGATATAATATTTCTGTTTTACTGCACGCAAGTACCCCAAAAGTCAAACGTATCATACCGAATACACAGGTGTCGCATCGTAATACTATTTTTTAACCAACTTCAACAGCAAAATTGAGACGAAAACAAAGTATATACAGAAATCCAAGGCCGTCATTCAAATCTACACAATAATGGCAATACAAAGGAATAACTATTTTGAATATCGAACCATAAATAAAACAGGAGTTTCACTTAGAATGTTTATACATTTATGAAAAATAAAGGCGATTTTATTGATGCATTTTCAACCAAATTCAACTGCGTAATTTGCGAACAAAACAAAGGCTATACAGAAATCCAAGGCCGTCAAGCAACTCTACACAATAATGGCATTACGAAGGAATATTTACTTTAAATATCGTAACGTAAATGAAAGAGAAGTTAAATTTCAAAAAATGTACATTCTCGATTTCAAGCCGCAAATGGCGAAAACTAGAAAAAAAATTATGAATTTTCAACCAAATTCAACTGCGTAATTTGCGAACAAAACAAAGGCTATACAGAAATCCAAGACCGCCAAGCAACTCTACACAATAATGGCATTACGAAGGAATAATTACTTTGAATATCGTAACGTAAATGAAAGAGAAGTTAAATTTCAAAAAATGTACATTCTAAATGTCAAGCCGCAAATGGCGAAAGCTGTGGAAAAAAGAAAACCAACACAGCTATCGAGCGTATTTTCGCCGCTAAAACCCAAGTTATAGTATGAATTCTATGATTTCTTTCAATAAATTAAAAGCAATACATGCAGATTTAAATAACTTACCTCGATATTTGAAATAGATCGTGATGTAGTATGTTAATAATTCAGCTTTATGTCAGCATCAACTCATTTCAGGATAATCGATCGCGTCAAAAATAGCTATCGCGCACCTGTTATCCTGGCAGGTACCCTGTTGTTTACCGCAGAATAATCAGGGAACCAGCTTATTGACCATTCGGCGGATAAATCGGGAATTAACAAGGGGCGTATAGGGAGTTTCAAATCCAGTGTACATATATATCGGTATCTGGTCATCTCGTACCTGAGTTAACTCGTACCTTAGTCAACTCGTTTCAATAAATTGTGGATTATATTTTGTGTATTAGACATTTTGTTACACTTGTGTTCAGGATTTTACGTTTATAGTGACTATAAGAACAAATAAAGTGTTTATAATTTGTTAGTGTTGTATTATTGTGTGTTATTTGGGACTTAATGGATGACTTGTGTATTGAGTGCCAGCATCCAGTCAGGCGGTTACAGCATGCAGTCACGTGCGACGTTTGCGATCGCTGGCAGCATCGCACGTGCAACACAGGTAAGATCTTTTATTGAAATATTATTTGGTTTATGAAGGCACGAGGGCAATTTCATAAAAAGAAGTTAAAATGGTGTATCAAGGCTTATTATGTTTCAAGTTTGAAGAGTGTACTCCAATTCCGGCTTTGCGGAGAAATTAAAATTGTATGATCGGTGTAGTTTGAACATTGGTTACAACTATCTGATTTAGCAGCATTACTTTTTTAGATCACTATAAACATGGCATTTAATCAAAAAGTGTAATTCCGATTATGCGAGAAATATCATAATTTAGCTATCGAACTTTTGAACTATCTAATCATTCTCCAACATGAACATGTCCACTTAATACTGTTTTGTACAGGAAAATAATGAAAAAAATAATCAGCTACTTTTAACTGGCAAATTTTAAGTTTTAGTGAATATAATTGTTTAATAATGGGAAATATTGTGCATTGATATCTGTATAATTTTGATTACAGTCTCTTATAATTCTTTACTGAATGGCTACATATTTTATTTGTTTTGTATGAAGATGTTTTATTTGAAAATTTAGATGAGATTTAAATTACAACAACAACAACATTTATTTGTATTGCAAAAATGAAATTTTCTTTCATTTTGCGGAATATTAAAATAGCGTCCTCTTTCTATTTCCAAAGAATGTGATCAAAGTCGAAATCTACTTAATGCGATTCTATATATTTTGTCTATAATGTGATCGATGTATGGTTCTAGTTCAAATGAATGTTTCCATTTAAAAACAAATAAACACCTAAGTATCTATACAGTTTATTAAGTTTTTTTTCACATAATCATAATTAACTATAGCTATACTGTTTACCACTGTATTGTGTAATCGATAATTGGATTATCTGATTCTGTTGGTTAATAGGCCCCCGGTCGCTACTGATTTGTGGGAATCTAATTAAAGGCCTTATAGTCTATGCCAAAAGGTGTTAATTGTTTTGCCGATGTACTTATAACAACATTATCTAGATTATTAAAATCATCTTCGTTTAAAACTCTTGATTTTTTTTTCATTTGACATAATAAACAGGAATCACCAGGCTGGACTACTTCAAGGCCAGAAAGCGACTGATAATACTGTCCTTCACCTGCAAGCAATGTGAGCGTCCAGATACATCCGTTCAGCTTTCCGCCGATGGCGACGGCTTAAGTGATGCTTTGCACTCCACCATGGTAGAGGTTTGTGCACGTGTTTGTTACAAGCATTACGATAAAAAAAAAATAGAAATTCAATCTTACGTTCTGTTTTCCAGTCTTAACTTTTATAGTTTTATCGTAAACACTGTCTCTGATACCACTATAACCTGTATTAATTTAACACTGAATATAACACACAAGTTTTGAAATAAAATTATGCTACTGGAATGCGACTGAACATTGTTTGGTGAATGGTAGACTCCTTTGACAAAGCTCAATCGAACATGGCTTGAAATGCATAAGTTTATCTTTATTTAGATAGTTTATTATGTTCAAAATGTGTTAAAGCAAATAATTCTGTAACAAAGTGCCGTGGATACATGGTTTTGCGTAATTTAACAGTGTCGACGACAGTGCCGACGATAGCGACACAGAGGTCAGTGCCAACGCGAGTGTGTCCATCATGGTCGATACTTCGTTCCAAGACCCAATGCCAGTCTTAGAAGAGTAAGTCTTTAAAATGATTTTGTTTGCAAATATATGCGTAACCAGTCAACCAGGTGCCCGGCACGAGTCCGACAGGTCGGCAATGGGTTCCACGCCGGTGGGAAGGAACACAACCATCCACCAGTTCCGTCCAGCAGAGCAAGAATTATCATCACGCAGCAGGTACGTATTTGTAGTAAACTCTTAAACATGTCTTATTTTCTGTAAGATAACTAGACTTCATTTAGATTTAAGTACTGATATATCAACGCCTAACGTGTGGTATTTCAAATGAGTTTTTTTTATAGGCGTCACAGCAGGCTACTCAGCAGTTATTTTCTCGGCAGCGAGCGAAATCGTTGAGTCTGTGGCCAGTGACGTCATCACTACAAACGATGTCGAACAGCCCAACGTCGATTACATCGTCCGTGTGGTGAACAGAAAGAGACAACGTCTACGCCCAGAAGACCCCAAAGACCTTGATTTTGAGGTAATGAAATAACAAAAGTACATATTGGCAATTGCAATTTAATTATCAGTTGTATAATAGTTTGTGCGTCGTCCCAAAACTTTAACTTTGGTTCGTAATTAACAAAAACATTCAACGTATTTGAATGAAACTATGTACACAAATTGCTAGCGACAATGCCCACATAATAATTATTGAGTTGTGTCCCCTTTTCGACTTAAAAAACGGACGCTCCGTGGCGCTATGTTTATAAGCTTAGATGACACGATTATTTATTTACAGGTTAATGAAGAGTTTATTCCAGACGGATTCTACAGGGGTGACGTCCGAGTAGATGGTCGCCGTCATCTGATTTTCGCCACCGACGAGCAGTTACGCCTCCTTAAATCAGCGAAGCGATGGTACCTAGACGGCACCTTCAAGGTAATTGTAACCTATGTAAGATTAAATATACAGAATACACACATTATCCCCAAGTAACTCAAATTTGAATAAAGGTCTGTACTGCAAAAACAATTGTCTACAACAACAAGCAGTTATGAAAAGTATGGTAAGCCCCGTATAACATCTATGTTGATACTTGTCTTTTAAGGTTGTACGGGATCCGTTTGACAATCTGCTGTCAATACACGCATTTGTTAGAAGAGGTGACTGCGCGAAACAGATCCCCCTGGTCTTCGTCCTGATGTCGGGTCGCAGAGCCAAGGATTACGTAAAGGTGCTAAAGGTAAAAACAGTGAATTGGTTTTAAAATATTACAATAATGTACTCTCTGACTTTCTGGGGTAATTTTTTGTTAATGTAAACGAAAAGCCGTTTTATTACGTTTCCTTACATACGAATAGCTTTGACGAAATGTGTACTTTCACCATGATTATTATTTTTTAGAAAATCGGGCGGCTGCTTGACCGTGAGATGGACGTGGAGGACTTCGTTGTGGATTACGAGTCGTCTCTCTGGAAGGCATTGCGCCACGTGTTCGATGGCGCGCAGATACATGGGTGTGCGTTCCACTGCGGACAGGCAGTTTGGCGGCAAGTGCAGGTAGGCATTAAACATTTATAATTGAACTGTATAATTATACTCCATAGCGTTCAAGCTTTAAATATTGGTTAGTTATAGCAATTATAAATGAATCATACAAAACGTCAAATGCGTTCAAGCTTTAAATATTGGTTAGTTATAGCAATTATAAATGAATCATACAAAACGTCAAAGATTTGTACCATCAAGTCCCTCACCTGAGCTACAACTAAATAAAGCATGTCGATGTACTTACAGACAAAATAATTTTATAGATTTTTTTAAAGTATGGCAAATATGCGTTTATTTTCAGGCGAAGGGTCTTGCGACCGAATACACAGAGAGGACAGAGACGTACTCCTTCCTCCGGAAGTTACTATGTCTGCCGTTCCTCCCTCCCGAGTCACTTATCATTAAAATTATAGACTATATACTATTGTTCTTTATTACCGCTGCTGTCCAAAGTCATTTTAAAAAGGGGGTACGAGTTGACTAAGGTACGAGTTGACCAAAATAGGGTACGAGTTAACTAGGGTACGAGTTGACTCAGGTACGAGTTGACCAGAAAGCTATATATCCATGCACAATTATTGTGTATATATCTGATGTCAACACACCACGGGTGGCCAGTGTTTGTGATTTATGGCCTCTTTGATCTAACCAAATATCCTGCTAAGGACAGCCAATTAGCCACGGGGTACATACGGTACCCCGTTGCTAATTGGCTGTTGGTATGTACCCCGAGGCTAATTGGCTGTTATAATTGGGGAAACCTTTATATCTTCTGATCGCAATAAACAACCTGCCTTGAATCCAACATTAGCGACTTTTCAGTTAATTTCTTTTTTGCATGGTTATATATATGTAGGTCATATGAGCTATGAAACATTATAGTAAAAATTACCATCTCCAGGACGCTTATGGTGAAATGCATTCGAAAGCGCTTAACTGATACAGACATTAAACGTTGACATTCGTCTCCTATAATTATTTTAGAATGGTGTTTAGAATTCAAGTTTTATGTATGAAATAATGTATATATGTATGCATATTTGATTGTAAACAATGAGACGCAAATAAACTATTAAACTTTCGTTGGAAAGTATATTTAATTACGCAAAAGAGCACCAACAATGATCGGTTGACTAAGAGTCTTTAAAACATAATTAAAGCGTTTACATAAAAAAAGTGTACTACTGAATTCTTCAAAAATATTTCTCGACAGCGAGTTGTTTTTATATGAGGAATTAACTAAAATTAAAAAATGTATAGCGAAGTCCAACAAAATTGCATTTCATCGGCGTTGGCTAGAATCGGGATGTATGGCCATTTTGGGCGATATATCTATACAGTCTTTAAGACACATTATTAGACAAAATTAAGGTTGTTGCATAATAAAAAGTGCACCACTACATTCTTCAATCATATTTCTAGACAGCGAGCTGTTTATTTTTGAGGAATTAACTAAATATCCACATCTCTGTTTAACAAAACGTCAACCAACACGGCCGACCAACAGTATGTGAAATTCATTTTATATCAATCAATCACTGTAAAATAACGTAAAAATACCCAACATGTCAATATCAACAATAAGTAATATAACAACAATCATTTTCTGCGAAGTATGATGACTTGTTAATCCAAACAGTCGAACATTTCAGAAAATGTTACCGCTAAATCGGGATTCCTTCCACTTCTCGAAGCCATACGAGATTTCAGTCAGCTGCGCTATATCTCCATTAGTGGTCATCATTCACCTCTTATTATTTCACTGATGAAACTTAGGACACAGATCAATCTAAATTTAATTTTACAACATACGTCATAAACATCTTAGAACTGTATGCCAAAACAGTTTTTCAATAAAAAGTGATACATATATTAATATTGCATCTATTCATACTAAAATTAACAAAACGTCAACCAACACGGCCGACCAACAGTATGTGAAATTCATTTTATATCAATCAATCACTGTAAAATAACGTAAAAATACCCAACATGTCAATATCAACAATAAGTAATATAACAACAATCATTTTCTGCGAAGTATGATGACTTGTTAATCCAAACAGTCGAACATTTCAGAAAATGTTACCGCTAAATCGGGATTCCTTCCACTTCTCGAAGCCATACGAGATTTCAGTCAGCTGCGCTATATCTCCATTAGTGGTCATCATTCACCTCTTATTATTTCACTGATGAAACGTAGGACACAGATCAATCTAAATTTAATTTAACAACATACGTCATAAACATCTTAGAACTGTATGCCAAAACAGTTTTTCAATAAAAAGTGATACATATATTAATATTGCATCTATTCATACTAAAATCAAGAAATTTTGGAACAACTCCAAGTTCAAAACAAAAACAGCTTCGAAGTAAACTTTTACCAAAGTCAAGGCATATACAAAGTCAATGTATATATATCGGTAAAAGAAAATTGACCAGAAAATATCAACCAGAATATACACATAAAATGTATGTATCGCTGAATTTATACTCATTTTATAAATTAAAAATCAAACACGTGTTTAAATGTGCAACTGCTCTTCTATCGTAGGATTAACAAATCAATTACAATTAACAGAGTTTTATCGGAATGCTATTTCGGCGTGGATATCATTTAGGAAATTCGAAACACCAAATACCTTAGATCAAGTTCGCAGTCTCCGACTGTTTGAAAATCCTGAAGTCCCCTTTGATAACCAACCACTATTCTTTAAAGCCTTTTTAAAGAGCGATATACACTCTCTTAAAGATATTTGGGATGAACAAAGAAACTATTTTGTTCAAGAACAAGATCTTTTCCGAAAACTCAAGTTTCGACATAACTGGATATCGGAATGGGCTCAAATTAGGAAAGCAATACCACGTAAATACCTAAATGCTATGCTCAGGAGAATTCTCCCCAGGAAAGCAGTCACCATTGAATATGGAAAAGACATGTCTTAAATAATAAAAATAAAATAATATTACCAGGCCAACTAAACAATAAACAGATAAAAAAGATATTAAATTCTAAAACAGACTCAAAACTAAAAACGGAAATCAACTGGGAGCACAAATTAGCACTGAGTCAAACACAATGGGAAATTGTCTGGATGAATATTCACTACTCTTTGCATCCAGGAAAGCTAAACAATTTCAATGGACATTTTTACACAACACAATATTTACAGAGCATGATCTTAACATTATGAATGTATCTAATGGATTATGTAATATATGCAAAAGGGAAAGAGAAATGCACATCCACTTACTTTTTAAATATGACATAATTAAACAAGTATGGAATTATATAGAATCTATTTTCCAAGATATATTTGAATTACTAGATCTTGATTTAGAAATCATAAACTTCAAAAACGTGGTTCTTGGTTTTTATCAAATTCCATTCAAATATAATATTGTCAATACCATAATTTATGAAGCCAAATGGAAAATATGAAAATTTAGGAACATTCACAAGTTCGAGAATAAATCTCCTTGCTCTGACTTCCTACTGCTACACATAAAGCAATCAATAAAAAATCTTTTTATAAGGCAAAACATGAAGCGTAATAACACGACAGCAATTGATTATATAAAACAGTTATAGCACTGTCAGGCTTCGTAGCAGATATATTCTTGTAAATATATTTTTACTTTCAGTGTTTAATGACTAAAGATTGTTCAAAATATGTACATTTGATGGTTTAGAAATGATTAATGATTGGCATGCTACATTTTTCTTCTTGAATTTCGTTTCGTCAAGAGGATGATACTGGAATAAGCATGATATATAATATCCAATGACCCACAATGACTAAAGTTTTTTTCACATTATGCACATTCTATGTTTTAAAAACGATTAATGAATGACATGGAAAATAAATTTGAGTTGTTAACTTACCACTTGCATTATGATTTAATCAAGCAATGTATTTAAGTTAAAAATGAAATAGCGCCGTAATATTAGTTCTACATGTTAATATTCTGAATTGTGTATATACATATTGGATACATGTTTATTGTACGGTGTGACTGGGGAATGGCTCCCCGTCTCCCACACACCTATGACGGGGAATTAAATGGGTTTCCTGACAAAAACTAAAAAAAAACACATATATATCAATTACCCAATACATTTGTAAACTAAAGATGTAAAAAAAAAAAAAAAAAAAAAGAAGACATTCTATGTTGACATAGTTGTGTCTTGGGTAGCTCATGAACAGTCTCAATCAAACCGAGACTGCAATATTTCGTATGTGTCGTGCTCGGCCGTTTCCAAAGGTCCATTATCATACTTTTTTTTATAGCACAGTGGCGTTGCTTGTGCAGTGTGGCGGCAGTAAAACGTCTCCCCGCGCTTGCAATCAGTACTGTTATTCATTCGATCTTTGGAGATCGCTGAGCCCGATGCTTATATTTAGTTATCGGTGGTACATTTTCAATTTCTTTTGTTTTCTTACTTAATTTTTGATTCGGTGGTTCCACTACTCCGGCCTATAAAAGGCTCTGGGTATTGTTTAACCACTTATAGGATATGTTGTCTGCTTTTTAATTTAGTCTTTTGGCTGTTACTTGTGATAAGCAGGCTTCATAACCGCTGCTCCCAACTAAATTCCATTATGTTTATTTCGTTCATCGGGGCATTTAATTTTATTAGATACTGGGACCATACGCCGTACGACATGGGGAAGCATATAACTCCATGTCCACCGCCGTATGCATGCCATCTTTGGGATGGTTAAAATTGTGTACTATTGATTTTATGAATATTGAGTTCTGCTCAACCCGGGGCTAGAGGGCGTGAGCGGTAGCTAGCATATTTCACTACCGCTCATGAACAGTCTCAATCAAACCGAGACTGCAATATTTCGTATGTGTCGTGCTCGGCCGTTTCCAAAGGTCCATTATCATACTTTTTTTTATAGCACAGTGGCGTTGCTTGTGCAGTGTGGCGGCAGTAAAACGTCTCCCCGCGCTTGCAATCAGTACTGTAATTCATTCGATCTTTGAAGATCGCTGAGCCCGATGCCTATATTTAGTTATCGGTGGTACCTATTCAATTTCTTTTGTTTTCCTACTTAATTTTTGATTCGACGGTTCCACTACTCCGGCCTATAAAAGGCTCTGGGTATTGTTTAACCACTTATAGGATATGTTGTCTGCATTTTAATTTAGTCTTTTGGCTGTTACTTGTGATATGCAGGCTTCATAACCGCTGCTCCCAACTAAATTCCATTATGTTTATTTCGCTCATCGGGGCATTTAATTTTATTAGATACTGGGACCATACGCCGTACGACATGGGGAAGCATATAACTCCATGTCCACCGCCGTATGCATGCCATCTTTGGGATGGTTAAAATTGTGTACTATTGATTTTATGAATATTGAGTTCTGCTCAACCCGGGGCTAGAGGGCGTGAGCGGTAGCTAGCATATTTCACCACCGCTCATGAACAGTCTCAATCAAACGAAGACTGCAATATTTCGTATGTGTCGTGCTCGGCCGTTTCCAAAGGTCCATTATCATACTTTTTTTGGGTAGTGCATTTGTTGACGCATGGTTTTCATCTATGACCTTTACCTACTTTTTGGAGATGATGATTTAATTTATTTTTTATTTTTTTATAAATTGACAGTTTGTATTTAAATACACATAAATGTCATCTCAGCAAACGGTAAACTCCATTGTTTTTAGTTATTAAAATGTTTACAAACTTTCATTTTAGCATCATTTATCTTTTATACTTAAGTCTCGCCCCCGTCAGGCGAGACATGTGGATCCGCGGATTTCTTGTAATTGAATATTGTTTGAAATTCAAGTAACTGCAATTCATCGTTAAAATTAAATAATTCGAAATTTTGCTTTTGCAAATGCACGTGTAGTGGTAATGCTAGTAAAACATGATGTCAAAATAATTTTAGTTGGCATACTTTAGAATGAGGAAAATCGAAACCGGCACTAATTTGAAGTACTTAACAAAACCCTATTTACCCAATTGTACACATGTTATAATTTATTTTTAAGAAAACACATCGACTTGAAAGCTTTACAATGTCTTCATGCAATCAGTGCAGACGATTTAAAGTCGTTATTTTGCAGATCAACCGTATCTATAATCAAGCATGAAAGACACAAACAATGAGAATATTATTGACATAAACATACCAGGTGTCGCGGAGATAAAACATTCCCATAACGTAATTGTCATTCCAACCGCGTAGTATGTGACCCTGAACAACTGGTGCAGGAAACCAAAACAATACAAAAATGGCACAATTATGATAAGCACCTGTCTATAAAGAAAGCCGTCTGCAAACTTTTGCGCATTCATTACAGATTTTGTGATTTTAACAGGTAAAATATTACAATATTAATATAACATAGGTACACAGGACGTGGAGTATACTCGAATTTTATTTAGGTAATATTTCAGCTTTAAATAAATTTAATACAGCAAGGGAACATTGACAGTTTATGTATACTATTTGAGTAAATTTCGGATTTGTTTGTGAGTGCAATTTCGTCGTAAAGCAAAACTCTGCAAGAGTATAGAGATTATTTAACTGCTCGGATCGATTATATGGCCTTCACGAGATGATAGACGTGTGGTTCTTTTCATGTGCGACTTATGCGAGTGAGATGGAAAAAAAACACACGGCTACCATCGAGTAGGTTATTCAACTTGTGTTCCAAATCGAAGTTTAAACGAAAATAATTCAATCTCAATTTCGGTTCCAGAAATATTGATGATATTTTAGAAACAAGTGCCATATGTTAACAAAAGTCATGCCTTTTAATCGATATCAATCCTACTTTACCTGTTTTTGCAACTGTGGTGAATATAATTAATGCTGGTCATGTCAATACTGTACTATATAACAAAACAACATCAGCCTGAATATCTGTCATTTTCAGGCACATCTGTCAGTGACATAAAGCAGGAAATACCAGGCAGATTTGTGGATAATTGACGATAAATAAGACTAGCATTAAAGCCAGTTTGTGCTATATATAATCGAGATTAAGGTAATGTGTCCATCTTCAACTTTTTAACATCTAATTAAGAGATATGATATCAAGCACATTCCTTCATCAGAGAAAACCTCCGATCGATACTAATGTAAATACTTTTAAAATCGCACTGATATTAAAATGGTAACTGAAGAACATGCTCATTGAATTAGTTTATTAGTTTAATAGTTTTATTGAAGCTTCGCGTCCTTTGAAAAAAATATTGACAATTAAAGGTTTATTTAAAACATAATATGTTTTGTTCACTTTTATCGTCAATGCAATCATAGTTCCTTTGCAAAATAGAATGGACGATACAGTGACTTAGAAAATATAATAGTTTAATTATGTTTACAAAAGGCGCACTGTTCGAAGCTACATGTGCTTTAAACATTAGGTAATGGAAGCAAGATTATGCAAACAATGCGTTTCGCGTGCACTCAGTAATGCTGGTGTCGTTTTTCGCAGTCAGTGGCTGGGATGCGTATACGCTTTCCCGGACATTGAAGAGACCCCATGTCCAATTATAGTTTATGCTGATAAATATTCGGAAGCCATGTTGCCCGATATCATATTAAAATTAATTAGTCTTATTATAATACTAGTATGTTCCAAAATCTCACTAAAGCATTGTAGCCTCAATTCCTTAATCTGAGTTGTTCGAGAATCTGTAAGAAATACATTTTGGGGGGACATCTGCATTAGCTGTGGCTTTTTGACATACGTAATATTTGTTCCTACATTAATTGGTTGGTTTTAATTTCAGGTCTGAATCGAGTTGTTAATAAAATCACTGACGTTTGTTTGATTGAACATGGTGTGTCCAAAGGTCATCGTTGTTGTAAGTATTCATAGTATATTCTGCAAAATCTTTAGATTTTTGTCCAAATTCTATTGCTATTTTCAAAAACGTCAAACATGCATACGAGATAACTCAAATGCATAACACTCAGATGTGCGTACAGCCAATTATCGAACTAGGTTTTACGTACGCAAAACATTTAACACCACACAGATCGTCCGTTGTGGTTTCCTTTATTATTTTCTAAACATTCGAAAGTTGGCTACGCATGTGTGAATCCAGGTTGTGCAACACTATTCTTCACATTGCCGTTGAGCGTCTCTGTGACCATCTGTCAGCTAGACATCACATTTTCATGAAATATAACCTATTTCCAAAAGAAATTATTTTAAGTCATTATAAGTACGAAAACACACTTTTTCCAGATCAGCGTACATATTTTACAAATAGTTTGGAATCCACATTGAATATTGGCATGCTTTGAGAAACAGTTACGCATATTGGATATGATTAGTGCAAGAACTGCCCATTATTTCAATTTTCAAAAAAATAAACAATAATCCAGAAACACTATTTTATGTTTCTATTTTATGTTCCTACATGCAATTTAATCAACAGAAAGTCACATTAAACGCATTTATCCTCAACAATCAGCGTCTTGCTGGATAATAACACAGCACCGCTTAATCTTTGATATCACCAAACGTATGCGCCGTACTCGTAGAATTAGCTGCCATTCTTCCAGTATATCCTAGTGAAGTTCAGTAAGGCTGCTGTCTGCTGTTTCCCTAGCACGAACACGCATAGAACATACGTTTATGACTTGTACAACGTACATCATCATATATAAATACAAAACATATACACATAGATATTAGTCATGTGACTAGCAGAACAGTGCATAGTACTAGTTTGATCATTTCTATATAAAGTAAATATACTGTTTATTACATTTCTAGTTGATAATAAACTATTCTATATAAATATAAAAAAAATGTATTACATTTCTAGCTCAGAATGTAATATAGTGTTCAATTAATGGCAGACGGGTAGAAAACAAAAGTCACACATCTTAATACCGGGTATGTCCGACCGTTTTACCGTTCCTAGGAAATCATCCCAACATCACATTATTTCAGAATATAACGACAGGACACATTCAGCTAGAGTTACAAGTGACATTTTCTTGCTATACACCACGTTAAGAAATTTTGAGACAATCAGTGTTTGCAATTGTTAATTAATATACTTCAATTTCAAAATATGCACTTATTATTATAAATTACAGCAAGACAATTTAACAGACATATAACCTGCTGGTGTGTTTTCATTGAACGTCAGTATATACTTTACTGTTTTATTTTCATAAATAATGGATATTTTCAACTTTAATTTTGAAAATAATCTAAAGGCAACTGCATGAACAAGACTTTAAATTCTGCGCATCCTTTATTCCCCAAAACATAAGGAAAGGAAGTTGAGATTCTGCCATATGAAGCTCAACTGACGGTTGTATAATTATGAAATATATTTTTAAAAACACTATTTTCCATAAAACATTATCATTTTCAATAACTTGGTTAATAGAGGCTTAAAATGCCACACAATCTAAAACAAAATCACAAAATATTATACTTAAACCTATTACTTTTTTCATTTAGTGGAGTCAGAGGAATCTTAGAGACTTGATAATGTTGTAGATAAGCTAGTTCTTTATGTATTTTGTTATTAATAATATCAGGTCCTACTGCCTTGCCTAGCTTCACTGTTTTCAATACAGATTTTACTTCAGTCGGTGTTATGTTAATCATGTAAATCGTTGGTCTTGTTAGATCAAAGTCAAAAGCCTGAAGTGGTTTATTGACGCAAGTGAAATGGTAACCTTTCAACATTACAAAATATGTGTTTATACCATTCAAGTTTTTCAGACGAGTTCTCTAGGAATTCAAGTTGTAAAGCATGCTTATTGCCATTTACATGAGTCATAGTCTGTTAACCACAGACAATTATAAAACCCATATAAGAGTCAGCTGCCTTCGGCAGCTGAATTAAAGTTAGCCGTGTTAGACTCTAACCACTCGTAGCTCCACCGTACGTGCTTCGATCTATACATAGATATTAGTCACGTGACTAGCAGAACAGTGCATAGTACTAGTTTGATCATTTCTATATAAAGTAAACAAGCAAAGTTTTACGCAAGCGTAAAATATCTGCCGAGAGGAAATAGCATATATCTGGCTAGGGACTGGAAACGAAGTTTAACATAATAAAATATCAAGTAACGGGTGTTAAAACAATATTGAAAACAAAAATGTTGACGTAAACACGCCACGACATTTTTTTTCTTACCAGACACATTCTTCCCGAGTTTTACCATCAGTTGTTCCTACCAAACAAGGCGGGCGACCTCGCTTTTCTCTGTTCAAATACCTTGCTTTGCCTTACATACTGATTACAATTCAACTTGGAGCACGACGTGCTAGAAGTACAAATCTGCACAGAAATACAGGTGTTCACATGTAAGTTATGCGTGTGCGTTAGTGTGTGCATTACAACAGAGATAAACGTCTTACTGCTACCATGTGTAATTATAAGATTGCCTTATCAAAGTGAAAAACTTATGAAACTGTTCATTGCTACCTTACCATTACATATGCAATTATGAAAACCATATAGGCAGCGAATAAACCCATCGACGAGTGCATAACACGGCGATATTTACGAGAATACCGTATTATAAATGGGTAGTATTCCATAAAAAGGTATTATTCCATTAAAATACAGATTTGCACTTATTCCATTCCAAAACTTGCGGTTTCATTCAGTTTCACTTACGGTTTCATTATGCTCCGTAAAAATCCCGGACGTGAAGATCCCGGAAATATTGCCGCATTCTACACTTTAGTAGACTGCTCTACGAAAACGTCATTTGAGGCAATAAAACGGCAAGCTTTGAACATTGAAAGATATGTGTTTATACCATTCAAGTTTTGTAGACGGGTTCCCTAGGAATTGAAGTTGTAATGCAAGCTTATTTTCGGCTACATGATTCACAGTCTGTTAACCATAGACATATTCTAAACCCATATAAGAGTCAGCTGCCTTCGGCAGTTGAATAAACTGTTTATTACATTTCTAGTTGAGGATAAACTATTCTATATAAATTATAAAAAAATATGTATTACATTTCTAGCTCAGAATGTAATATAGTGTTCAATTAATGGCAGACGGGTAGAAAACAAAAGTCACACATCCTTATACCGGGTATGTCCGACCGTTTTACCGTTCCTAGGAAATCATTCCTTCCCCCCAAAACATGACAGGAAAGGAACTTGAGATTCTGTCATATGATGCTCAACTGACGGTTATATAATTATGAAATATATTTTTAAAAACACTATTTTCCATAAAACATTATCATTTTCAATAACTTGGTTAACATGCCACACAATCTTAAACAAAATATTAAACTTACTTTTTTTATTTAGTGGGGTCAGACTTGATAATGGTGTAGATAATTAAGAAGCTATTTCTTTATGTATTTCTTATTAATATTATCAGGTCCTATTGCCTTGTCTAGCTTCAATGTTTTCAATACAGATTTTACTTCAGTCGGTGTTATGTTAATCATATCAAGCGTTGTTTTTGTTAGATCAAAGTCAAAAGCCTGAAGTGGTTTATTGACTTCATTCAAATTAGACTGTATTTGAAAAAGGTTATTTAGCAAATGGGCCTCGTCTTTGCTATCGGTGTATTTATTACCATTATGTTTTAAAGGAGGAATAGTTGATGAACGGCTTTATAAAATGTTTTACACAAGTCAGAAGAAGAAAGCATATTGCAATGTAATGTGTCAGCTAGTTTGTCAAAGTGATTTTCTCTTGCATTTCTTATCATAGTTGTGGTTCTACATCTTATTCCTCGGTATTCGGTCTAGTGGCCCTCTGTTTCAACCGCTTGGCTTTGTCATATAGTTTCTTCCGTTTTCCCATCACATGTTGAATGTCATTATGAAGCCTCGGTGGATCTAAGACCTAACAGTGATAACTTAACGAGGAATAGTTATATCAGCTAGTTTAACTATTTTAGTAGATACATTGTCTTCATATACATGTATGTTAATGTCAAAATCAAAATACGAGTCCCAGTTAAAACCAGCGGCATGTTTTTCTAAGAGATTCGTAAACTCCTCTGTCATATTGCCGTGTTGTTCCTTTGTATGCATGCTCCTTAGGTTCAGAGTATTTATAACAGCAGGAAATACAACAATGTTATCTCAAGTTTTGCTTTAGAAAGGGCTCACTAAAACTATTGTCGGGGCAATTAAGACATGCTGGGTTCGAAAACGGAATCGGCATACATCTATCTGGGTTTCTTTGTTATTTCTGTTTATTTCTTATCTAATCTGATTGTATTACACGTTCATCAGCTAGATGTTAAAACAACAGAAATATATAAACTATCAATAGAAACACATTCCATAAGCAACGAGATGAATTATGTAAAAAGAACACATAATTAATACTGTATTTTGAAAATGCTACTCAAAAGTCCATGATAAGAGAAGCTGTAACAGACGTAAATATAAGAAACACACCATTTATTCTCATTTGGTATTATATTCAAGGATCGCAATCTGCATTCTACCGTGGAATGGTTTACAAACTGCATACTATTATTATTCATCATCACTTTCACACACTGTTTATATAAACAAAAAGAAAATGCACTGTATGTTTAGAGTGACGTTTATATAGGTTTGTCGTAGCTCTAAGAATGTTGGCTCTTATGATTTTATAACAGCTAAATTGTGTTAACCCTTAACGGCTAATCCTTGTTTCTCTAACTTCCGTGGTGCATCCACTTGGTGGGGCTGGGGGGGGGGGGGGGGGGGGGGGCGTGGGTGCGGGGAGAGGGTATAGATTTGCACTTATCTGTCCGTACGTCCCAAAAACGTCCCAAAAACTTGATCCACCATAACTATTTAACCCACGGTCGCGACACTTTACAGGAATGTTGACCAGCAAGTGAAGATGCGTACATGGGTTTTCATTTTTATTTTGGTCCAAGAACCACAGAGTTATGGCCCTTGACTAAGTCAAAATAGGGGCTGAAAAAACTTGTGTCGCGCCCTCCTTCGTTACTATTTAACCCACGGTCGCC
Organism: Cyrtodaria siliqua; assembly: GCA_037043455.1. Classification (NCBI taxonomy): domain Eukaryota; kingdom Metazoa; phylum Mollusca; class Bivalvia; order Adapedonta; family Hiatellidae; genus Cyrtodaria; species Cyrtodaria siliqua. The sequence goes on from JAWPHD010013028.1 coordinate 64,699, forward strand.
AAACTTTACAGGAATGTTAACCAGCAAGTGAAGATGCGCATCTAGGTTTCCATTAGCACTAGCCAAGGGCCAGCAGAGCTAATGGGATGTTGAGTTGTCCGTCGTCCGTCGTCTGTCGTCCGTCGTCCGTCCGTCCATTAACGTTTGACTCGTTAAGACTATAGGGCCTTTATTTTTCATCCGATCTTTACCAACCTTTACCAGCTTTTTAATATCAATGAAAGCTCGTAAACGTTCAAAAACCAGCCAGATCGGACCAGTAACAGCGGAATTATGGCCCTTGATTTAGTTAAAAATGCTATATTTTGCTGCATTAAGACGATAGGGACTTCATTTTTCATCCGATCTTTACCACACTTCACCAGATTGTTAATATGTATGAGAGCTCGGACAAGTTTGATAGCCAGCCAGATCGGACCAGTAATGGCGGAGGTATGGCCTTGATTTGTTAAAAATGCTATATTTTGCCTAGGGCCTTCAGTTTTCATCCGATCTTTAATAACTTTACAATTGTTAATATCGATGAAAGCTCGAACAGGTTCGAAAACCAGCCATTTACACAGGAGTTATGTCCCTTGATTTTCTGAAATATGCTGTATTATGGCCACATAAAGACGAAAGGGCCTTCGTTAGGCCGGATTTAGTGATTTGTGTGCAGGGATGATCAGAACCACGCCTAGTTGTACATATCGCCACCGTGTTCCGGTTGATTTTGGAGGAGTTATGGCCCTTTAAAGGTTTTAATACACAAACTTTGTCCTGACTAGTTCTCCTGAAGCGCTGGCCGGATTTATACGAAACATTTTAGGGATGATCAGTTCCAGGTCTAGTTGTGCATATCATCGCCGTGTTCCGGTTGAATGTTTTTTGGCAGAGTTATGGCCCTTTACATGTTTTAACACACAAACATTTTCTGGACTATTTCTCCTGAACCCCTCTCCGGATTTCAACGAAATTTTGCAGGGATGATCAGCACCAAACCTAGTTGTGTATGTCACCGTCGCGTTCCAGTTTACAGATGTTTGGCGGAGTTATTGCCCTTTAAGTGTTTTTGATACACACAAATTTTTCGAGCTAGTTCAGGAGAACCCCTGGTCGGATTTCAGCAAAACTTGACAAGGATGATCAGTATCAAGCCCAGTTGTGCATATCATCGCCATATTCCGTTTATTTGGCAGAGATATGGCCCTTTAAAGGATTTAATACACAAACTTTGTCCAGATTAGTCTCTTTGAACTCCTTACCGGATTTCAACGAATCTCGTCATGGATGATTAGTACCAGTCCTAGTTGTGCATTTCATTGGCGTGTTCCAGTTGAATGAATTTTGGTAGAGTTAATGTTCTAATAAAATAACTTTGTACATACTTGTTCTCCCGAACCTCTGGCTGGATTTCAACGACACTTGGCAGACATGATCAATACCAAGCCTAGTTGCGTAAATCATCGCCATGTTCCGGTTGAATGATGTTTGTAAGAGTTATGGCTTCTTATACATAAACGTTATCTTTAGCAAGTAGAGCGTCCACATTTTGGACCAAGAATCACAGAGTTATGACCGTTGACTTAGTCAAAATAGAGGCTGAAACACTTGTGTCGCGCGATCCTCCATAACTATTTTATAAATACTGAAAAGGGTATCCGTTGAAAATAACAAACACAAACAAGAGAGAAAAGTAGCAGTCTCGATTAATTTGAGTCTGTTCATGATAGGCAATTTAAAAGGAAACGCATCGCACGCCCCCTAGCACCGGCTTAAGTGGAATTCTACTTTAAAAACACAAAGAGTGGGCTTGATGATCCCAAGGGATCAGTAAGTATTAACACTACTGATATGTAGTTGTAATGCTTAATACCACGGTCGCCAAGCTTTACAGAAATGTTGACCAGCAAGTGAAGATCCGCACCTGGGTTTTCATTTTTTATTTTGGACCACGAACCATAGAAGTATGGCCCTTGACTTAGTCAACATTTGGGCTGAAAAACTTGTGTCGCGTGATCCTCCATAACTATTTAAATCACGGTCACCAAACTTTACAGGAATGTTGACCAGCAAGTGAAGATGCGCATTGATTGTTTTTTATTTGGACCAAGAACAACAGAGTTGTGAACCTTGACTTAGTCAAAATAATGGCTGAAAAACCTTAAGTCGCGCCCTCCTCCATTACTATTTAACCCACGGTCGCCAAACTTTACAGAATGTTGACCAGCAAGTGAAGTGCGCACCTGGGTTTTCATTTTTATTTTGGACAAAGAATCACAGAGTTATGACCTTGACTTAGTCAAAATTACGGGCATAGAAACGGGCGCTTCTCCATAACTCCACTGTTGTACACATACATGTTCATTATCAAAATGCTATGTCATAGTGACCTTGCAGGGTATCAGTGTCCTATGGACACACATTTCTAGTTGTTTTATATTTATATTTATATATGTTAACTCTGTGCATACTTACATCGCATTTTAATGGAAACCTTTGACATATGTATTAAGCGTTACAAATAGCACGAAGATTTATTAATCCAGTATAATTCTAAGTTAACATGTTTGCATTTAATTAAAATTACTACAAACTAGAATTTCATTTTCTTCATTATGTTTCGTTATTTTACCATAGTTTTTTCTGTTTAACTGATGCAATACAATCAACATTTCGTGTAAAAAAATATTTTTTTTTCTTTAACTGACTAGATATAACTATTCAAATAGATATTAAAAGCAATTTGCAAATACGTAATTAATAAGTATATAGACAAACTGACGGGACACCTCGAGTTTAACAATATCAAGATTGCCATATGCCACTTGTTATTCTTCAATATAGTAAGAGATAGTCGTGCGTGGATTTTTTTATTTGCTGTGTCCCGCATTATTGGAAATGACAAATAATTATTATTATTATTATTAAATTTATTATTATTAGTATTATTATTATTATTACCAGTTTGTCATTTCCATAATGCGGGACACAGCAAATAATGTTTTTATTATTATTAATAATAATAATAATTTTTATATTATTCTAAATATAAAACAAGAATTATTTTAATATGTATATAGAAATAATAAAATAAATCTTGTTTTATATAATAATAATAATAATAATATACTAATAATAATAATAATAATAATTATTATTATTATTATTATTATTATTATATTATTCTAAATAAATAATTAAAACAAAATATATTTTAATATGTAATATATAAAAATAATAAATCTTGTATATTATAGTTACTTCTTATTATTACATTTTGTTTATGTACAATGCCGAATTCTTTTTTCTTTCACTGTATTATTCTGTTAATGTACAATGAATATTTCCTTATCATTTCAGTTGTACATTTTGCTAGTGTACAAGGCGAGTTATACTACACATTGCTTGCTGAATGGGGATCAGGTTTGGCTCCTCACCATGCAACCTGTAGCGGGCAACTATGTCCGCTGTGACAGCAAAAACTTGGCTTCATACCGGCATTTTATTCAACGGACATCATATGTCTCTCTTAGCATATATTTATCTAATAATCATAAACAAGTATCCAGCGAACACATTCTCAAATATCACCCGCAGTGCAAATGCAACACAAATTCAGCTCCTACTGTATTCTAATAACATCAATTCCATTGAGCGAGCGCCTATACAGGCATTGAGAATGCTACGTATTATATTCGCTAGGAACAACAATTAGACAATGTATCCAGCCGCCGTGATAAAGCTCACTGGTCTACGAACACTGCTTATACAAAACAATCCCTATTTCAATCACTTGACCCGTCCGCCATGTCTAGTTTAGGCCATATTTTTGACATTACTATCTATAGTCTCGACCACATTTACCTCATGGCCAACGGAACTGCATCTCCTTACGAAAGTTAAACTCTCTTACTATTGACAAAGTTCTGTTTTCTCGGACTCGATGATAACACATTTCATGGTTTAGAACGACGCTTACAACACTAACAATAACACACTCTAAATTAGAAATGAATCCCCTTAGCTGTCTGTCATCTGGTACATCTGCAGAGTTTGACGTTTAGTACCAACACCAGAAGCCAAATCTCCTATTGTCAGCATGTCACATGACGTCGTAACCTCATTGAGCTTGGATGGTAACCAGCTACATGAGTTCCGCGGAAATATTTAACGAGATTCCGTCAGTTACATCCCTTAGCTTAAACAACAATCAAAACGCTTTATCGATGCTGTATAATTCTTTTCCCCATTCTTCCAGACAAATCTCAACTTGAACAGCCAATCAGTTCACCAGAATACCGTAATGCTGTAAACAAGCTGAAATCCTCCTGACACAGTTACACCAGGGTGTTAATAAATTACTCACCGTTGAAGACAATGACCTACAGGCTTAGTGTAATCAATTACCTTTATCTGTACAGCAATCTCTAGAGTATATCTCGTCACGTGCATTTAGGTATACATACAGCTAATTCTCTCGATCTTGACTCTACTCAACTCGGTTACATACCACGTGCAGTCCATTTCAATACCCCATTTGCGTACACTGATTTAAGCGGTAAGCCAACTGAGTGCACCTGCACATGTCCTTATCTCAAACCATGGGAATGTCACATCGTTAAATCTTTGGAACATGCGAGTCAATTATGGCGGAAACTCTTAAAGAATTCATAATGAAATCCCTTCCCCAATTGTCCATAACTATAACCAGTATATTCTTGTTACCAGTAAATACGAGGGGACCATTGATTTCCTCACTGATTTCAATATCTTCGGAACTATAGAGCTGTGACTGTATAAGTTAAGGGGATGATAGCGATTTTGATGTCGTCTTATTTATTGTCTAATACTATTTCAAAATACTATGTAAAACACAGAACTGTTAACAAACTACAGTTACAGTTTGCTTTCTGTCAATCTATTTTGTTTGCTATATATGATGCTGTAATACTATTTATGATGCAATAAGGAATTGCTTCTTGTTTACTTAACATTTGAATAATAAACACTTATCTTAATTACTAACATTTACTAATAATTACAATATTATAACAAACTGTTAAGTACATTAAACGACGATTATTACGACACACACCCTAGAGTCCGTGATGTTTCCAGACCATATATGTTCATAAACATAACTAAACAGAAGGAACAAGAGAACATTTTGAGGAATTAAACATTTTTATATGAAACTGAGGCACATACTGATCGTTCTCTTTATATTGGGATGACATACATAATTTTTCAGATCGCTTTCAATCTTTTTTAAGCCAAAGAACGATCTAAGAGAAGAATTATTTTAAAGAATCCTTGCAGATCTTGATTTTAGAAAATATTGATGTAATTGATTAATGTGAGGGCTGTGTATTAATGTAACTGATTAATTGTGAGAGTTGTGTATTGAAGTATATTGATTAATTGTGAGAGCAGTGTATTGATGTAATTGATTAATTGTGAGAACTTTGTATTGATGTAACTAATTAATTGTGAGTGTTGTGTATTGAAGTAATTGATTAATTGTCAGAGCAGTGTATTGATGTAATTGATTACTTGTAGAGAGTCTGTGTATTGGTGTATTGATTAATTGTGAGAGCTGTGTATTGATGTAACTGATTAATTGTGGGGAGCAGTGTATTGAGTGTAATTGATTATTGTGAGAGCAGTGTATTGATTAATTGATTAATTGTGAGAGATGTGTATTGATGTACTGATTAATTGTGAGAGCTGTGTATTGATGTATTCTGATTAATTGTGAGAGATATGTATTAATGTAATTGATTATTTGTGAGAGCAGTGTATTGATGTATTGATACAATGTGAAAGATGTGTATTGATGTAATTAATTAATTGTGAGAGTTATGTATTGATGTATATGATTAATTGCGAGTGCTGTGTATTGATGTAATTGGAGTAATCGTGAGAGCTATGTAATTGATGTAATTGATTAATTGCGAGAGCTGTGTATGATGTAATTGATAATTGTGAGAGTTGTGTATTGATTAATTGTGAGAGCAATGTATTGATGTAATTGATTTAATTTTGCCGAGAGCTGTGTATTGATGTAATTGATTAATTGTGAGAGCTGTGTATTGCTATAATTAATTAATTGTGAGAACTGTGTATTAATTGTAATTGATTCATTGCGACAGTTGTGTATTGATTGTCTATTGGTGAATTGTGATGAGTGTGTATTGATGTATTGATTAATTATGGAGAGAAGTGTATTGATATATAGATTGAAGTCTTTGTAAAAGAATAGTGCGAAAAAGAGTGTTATTTTCAGTTCAGCACAATGCGTATTGTCATTACTATTTAAATACAAGCTACCGCGAATTAACAAAAGTAAAGGCAGTAAGAATTGAGAGCTATCCCGTCGTGTAACATTATTAGTAGGCTCAACAAAGGGCAACAACTTGCAAAGCTATGTTTGACGGCTTTGAAGCTACTGCTTCAAACAATTTAGCCGAATGCTAGCAAATGTCTACCAAACTCAAATTCCGATTGAGGTTAAAGGTCACTCTATGGGGATCTGACTTGTATTGTGCGTATTATGACACATTTAAGGGGTCCACGAATATTTTGAAACAATATGTTAACGGTTGTGCAGGTATAAGGCCTAAAAGTTGTTCGAAATTGTCACTAAATACGACCGTCGTGAAGGGAAAAAAATGAAGGGTTATTGATCGTCAGTGTAACAGAAAAATGTGTTGCTGGCAGTTGAAAATTTACCAAAATGGTAAACACAATACAACATGTTTAGAGACTTGACCTCACGTGGCAGT